>JAQGCX010001802.1:0-10079 GCA_034700205.1 Plectus parietinus
GCAACTTGTTTCGTTTTATTCATTAAAATTTATTCTATATTCTTTAAATTAAATTAAATTAAATTAATTCATTTTATTCATTGATATAGAGGGAGCTGCAGCCGACGTAAATTCCTTGGTGATATGTTATTGTTCAATTGAAGAAATTTTTGGGATAAATGTTGCGGTATTCTTGTATTGCCCTTCGATAGACGATGTAATGCATATTATGCTGCCATTTGTTATTACTGTCGCCATAGGAGATCTATTTTGCACAAAAATCAAAATTCTGCTGATGTAGGCTTTAATTGCCCTGACAAAATTATCGACGGTAAGTGTCTTGTTCAATATTTGCAGGGTAATTTTGAAAAAGTAGCACATTCGCTCACCATTTAATAATGACTAATTTATTCTGACGCTAATGCTTGACAACGAATTTCAGCTCGTAGTAACGACTTTCTACTGATGTTTTCTTGTTCAGAGAGACTGCGGTCTTAACTTCGCAACAAGTTTATGATACATACCACAAAGAAAATAAACGTTACTTTTGGTTGAAAGTTTCCAGAAAAATTTACTTTTTGAAATTATACTACTTTCTGCGAATGCAAGTAGTCGGAGGTGAGCAAGTCTGAGGTGTTTTTTCTTTTTATGTATTTACAAGCAAGTCTTGTAAAAGTACAAGTTAAAGAGGTGGTAAAAACGTACACCCGTCGTATAATAGACGCGGGTCACCCGGTACCGTCCTTTTGTGCCCTAGAACATATTTGTTTCAGAGATCGTCGACGTCGTCATCTTCGGATCGAGCACAGCGTGTATATTTATTATTCATCTGATTTCATGTTGTCGCACTCAGATTCATTCGTTTGCTCTGTCTGAACCTTATCAAACCGGAAAGAAATTTCCCAATCACATGTAGAACAATAGGTTGAATGAGTCCCATACATCCATTGCCCCCCGTGCCGTTCAAGTTCGAACTCGAAATTATCTGATTACAATCATCTCATTTAATGAAAGAGCCATTCATATTTTGGTCCTATGCTCACATTCATAATATATGGAGCAACGTAGTAATATACATTTTGTCGTTACATGACATTTTTGCATCGCAATCGTAAGGAAAGCTTCGTTCAAGTTGGAACGGGATATCTTACGGAGCATAGATTTCGTAAAAAATATTACTTGGTTTGGATTGAATGCCTGGTGTGGTAGAATTTTTGGAAGGACCCATTCTTGAGACAGCTGTTGTTCTGATTTTCTACTTGAAGCTTCTATATCTTTGTACGCTGATGGTAATATGGGGACCGATTGTAGTGGGTCTTTCAATGCAAGAAGATCCCTAAATTTCCTTCTTGCGCAGCCTAGTAGAGTTCCTTGGGACTTTTTTGTCATGAATGTCTAATTCAATATGCGATGCATAGTTTTGATAGTTAGAAAAAACTTTTGTACATCCTTTAGTTGGACAGATGTAAACAGTTCCAGCAGACCCATCCTTGATACAGCTGTTGTTCTGATTTTGTACCTGAAGCTCCTATATCTTTGTACGATAACCCGGGCAGTTTTTTTGGCTATTTTCCTCTGCTTCAGCAGACTCGTCTCCTTGTCCATCTGGTTTTTCGTTTCTCATGCGAGTGTGAAGATATTTCCAGAAATTGCGGTCTTTTTCAGTATGTCTGATGTACGGAGCTCAGCAGAGGTGGGCTTGGCGGGTAGGGGGGGGGGGTACGTACCCTCTCCCCCCAGACGGACTTGTAACTTTTGCCTCCGCAGTCTGGGGGGCTCAAGAAAAATCAGCAATATGAGGGTCCCTCTGTGATTGCTCCAGGGCCCATTATCTGTTGGGGAAGTACCCAAAAGGAGAACCAAACCCCTCCAAAGCTCTCCAGATAGGCTCTCCAGATTTTCAGACATTGAGAACGGTATTTTTTTTAAATTGCCTCCAATGCACGATCATGAGTCCGATTGCGACAAGAAAAATTCCGAGCAATACCTCAACATGCCCTCTTCAAATGCTATATGCCACATTTAAATCGGTTTTTGAAGATTTTGAATTTTTTCCAATATTAAAACTACGGATATTACTTTGTCGCCAATCCGATAAATACAGGGTGGGCGAATTAAAAATGTCAATTTTTGTTTGAACCTCTGCAGTTTCACTAGTTCTTATTGGATCAAGCTGAAATTTGATACATATACTCCAAGACATGAGCTTAAAAGTGATAAAATTTTCACGTTTTTTGGTTGTCTACAACTGGCTTAATGCAAAAAACTGTTATCAGTGTTGCCAAGTACTAAAATGATCGTGCAAAAGTGATGCATCTGAAGACAATAACTTTCATGAAACCATCATTTTATCACAGCAAAAACGAATGTGTAATCAGTTGCAAACTAAAAATTTTGATAAAATGTCAGTGACAATAATAGCATAAACAATTGTGTGAAGAATTTATTTCGGCTATATGTCTACTGCACACGAGAACAGATTGGTGCCTGCGTTTCTTTGGATTCAACGTTTGCTTTTGCGCTCCATTTAATGCCGTCATCAGACTTTCTTCTGATCTCGATTTTCTTTTAAGCAAAATTTCTCGATTTATTGGATTTGCCCTCGCCAGTAAACCAATCGTGTTCAATTCCGTGTATAAACTGGTATCAGCAATGGTAATGGACTGATGTACCGGAGAAGAAGAGGAAGTCATGAAGAAGCAGAAAATATGTGGGACCCGATGCTTGTAATTGGGACGATTGTCAGGAATATTATCTTGAGCGATCAAATGAACGCCAGCACCAGTCGACGCAGCTGCTTGCGGTTCCACCGGTGCTAACGAATGCCTAAATCGCGAACTACTTTGTCCCAAAGGCGCTAAATAGTTCTGCACAGCTGAGAATTCGCGCCACAAGGGAAGATTTCTGTCGATAGCTTGTTGCTGATCCAGAGAGAAAATGTTGCACGTCATACAATCAGAATTATAATTTCCTGCCGTTCTACGCAATTCTTCTTCTCCGGTACGGTCAATGCCCAAAAAGATCACATCTTTCTTTCTCCCTTTATTCACAGAAATACAGCCCGGCATAAAAATTTCCACGAATAAAAGGCATTTAGGGCTTCTTCCTTCAATTGTATTAAAGCTGCCTTCTTTGTCAACGAAGAAGAAGTCATTTTCACGCCAGTCCAGAGCAAGCAAGTTTGCTTTGCAGAAGTCATATTCCGTTGAATTGCGTTTAACTACCACAAGAGTGATCTTATGACCTACTTGTTTCTTCGAGGTTTTCGGTTGCTTCCGACAATAAAAGTCAGTGAAGAATAGGTCGGCGGTTTTAATATCAATCAGCTGCTGAATTGGAAACTCGTAACATGTGTCACCAAACGGTGAACGTTCTATTTTTCCTGGTGAAAAGAACAGTCCTTCAATGTTGCCGTTGATTGGTGATCCTTTGTGTCCGTTTAAATTTTTCAAGTACGGAACTTCCAGTTTTCTTTTAGACATTTCAATGTCTTTCCAATAATCCGATGTTTTGCATCTCGACAGAGTATCGATTGTTTTACAGTTGAGCAAATATCTTCCCAAACTAACGTTCTTGCACAAATTCTTCTTGGCAAAATTCTTGGCTAAGTACAGCTGTCCATTTAATTCAGGTTTTGTCCACATTTTTGGAAGTTTGTTTTGATCACGGAAAATAAAAAAGATCACGGAACCATTGAACGATTAAGGAAACAGGAAAGAAAAAATAATCAGCTTTGACTGATCTCGATTTCACAAGAGCACCTTTTAAATTGCATTACACACTGTACACATGAGAAGAGTCAAGGTCATAAAGGAGTGAGGAAGGGATTCGATTATCACAGCATCATATTCATAGCAGCGGCCGCTTCATAGCTCCCATGATCCTATAACAATAGAGATGATGTATTCGAATCGAAAGTTCGTTTGGTTTGGAGCCGCCGTTGGCATGAGCACCATTGATTTTTGCCTTCAGCGTGGCAATTAATCTTTCATACTTTGTTCTCAAACATGTGTTTTGGTTTTATAGACAGCGTCACGCGTCAGTATGGGTATTAGGTAGGGTGTCATTTGATCGCTTGAGTCCGTAAAATGGGGTGGCAATAACTTCATCCATCCAATGATTGCCTCGTTTTTAAGGTGTCGTTTTAGTGATTCGCCCTTATAGGGGGGGCAGGGGCAGAACTTCCTTCCATGTGACGATACGAGGTCATCACTCCAATCTAACCATTTTTCTAAACGTTTAGAGAAAAAAGACGCTTCAATGCAGAGTGTACAGCCTTATTTTTGTGCTTAGTAACAGACTTAGGCTTAGGAATAGTTTGCGCCTATCCATAAGTTTAGGAATATTTTATTACGGTATTTCATTCGCCTCTGGTGTGTTTGGAGCGATGTCCTAACACCCCTGTGACCTGTTCTGTGCGTTGAAAGAGAAATCTTTTATCTTTCGAGCAGAAAATCTATGTTCTTTTATTTAATTGATGACTTTTCATTGCAACCAGCTTTACTGTATCACGCTTTTTTTTCAAATGCAGATTTTTTTCACGCGAAAAAGGTTCCTTAATAAGCGTTGATAATTTAAATTACAATTCCGTTGCAATAATAGCATAAGAATTATGATGAGAAATATTTATATCAGTTTCATGACTGCACACATGAGCACTCCGGTGGCGGCGTCTTTCCTGTAAAGCTCGCGTGTGAGCTCCTATCATTTTCGTCGAAATTTCTTCTTCCAATTTTGATTTGCTGTTCTGCAAAAATTCTGGATTAATCTCCGATTTCAAAAAGCAAGTATTCTGTTCAATTTTCCGTGTGTCCGATTCAATACAGCTGCTGATATCAGTGACGACTTTCTTATCAGTAAGATTTTCAGAAATGACAACAGGGCTGCTCGAGCTTGAGCCCTCGAGCAGTTGCATGCGCTGTTGCTGAAGTAACTCGAAATCGTGAATAATTGTTCCCCAATCGTGCGGTGTCATTCAGCGCTGTTGACAGTGTGCGTGACAAGGGAACAATGGCGCCTTGCTGCTGATCGGATGGGAAGACGTTGCACGTCTTGCAGTCCGTGTCGTTCAGTCCACCCGGACAATTTCTGCGCAATTCTTGGTGTCCCGTTCGGTCGCTTCCCGAATATACCATGTCTTTTCTTGTCCCTTTGTCCACAAAAAGACAACCGGGAATAAATATTTCCACAAATACAGTGTAGGGTACGACGGGCGGCTTAAAGGCGGTAACAATAAACTGCAATTTACCCCTCGACAGACGCTATACCTGCGTCTTCTCCAGTGTTGCAAATACCGTATTTTAAGAAATAGTAGCCCATGGGCTACTATTATTTCACCCTCCTTGGACCTTGGGCTACTATTTCTGCATGGGTTACTATTATTTCAACCACCTCATGAACAAATATTGGCGTAAAAAATTCATGAAAAATAGCAATTTTTTGAACAATTATAACAAAAATTACATCCATTTACCTGTTTTCAATGCAAAAAAGAAGGAGCGATGTCAATACCCTCATTTTCACATTCATCTGCATGCCATACCCGTTGGACATCGATTCTGGGGTAACTTTATCTTTGTCCAGTACTGAAAATAGTAGCACATGGGTTACTATTTCTGCGTGGGCAACTATTGTTTCAAACTCTCTGGACCGTCGGCTACTATATCTGCGTGGGTTACTATTATTTCAACCTCCTCATGAACAAATATTGGCGGGAAAAATTGATGAAAAATCGTTATCAATTATGACAAAAATTACATCCATTGACCTGTTTTTCAATGCAAAAAGAAGGAACGATGTAAATACCAGCATTGCTCACCTTTATCTGCCATACCATACCCACTGAACATCGATTCTGGGATAACTTTATCTTTGTCTAGTACTGAAAATAGTAGTCCATGGGCTACTATTTTTGCGTGGGCTACTATTTCTTAAAATACGGTAGTCTAATTACGAAATAATATTGTTAACGAAGTAATAATTTCTGTCATTGTTCTATAAACTAAAACTGAACTATTGAAAAGTATTTTCTGTTTCTAAAACTAAAATTGATTCATCAACTAAAGCTATAATTTAAATTGTACTAAAACTATTTTAACTAATTTAGTTTACTAAAATGAAATTTAACCTTCAGTTGTAACACTGAAATCGGCGGCCTTTAAGGCGCCCGTCACTGTAAAAGCCAATAAGCTCCTCCCTTCAATTGCGAAGAAATCTCCATCATTGTCGACGAAGAAAAAGTCATTCTTCCACCAGTTCAAAGCAATCAAGTGTGCTTTGCAGAAACTATATTCCGTGGAGTTGTGTCGTACCACCACCAGAGTGATTCGATGAGGAGCTCCCTGTCGCTTCGGACAGTAAAAGTCGGTGAAAAATAAATCAGCCGTTTGAATATCAATCAGCTTATGAATCGAAAACTCATAGCAAATGTCACCAAACGGCGAACTAGCTCTCTCTATTTTTCCAGGGGTAAAGAAAAGTCCCTCAATGTTTCCATTTATCGGCGATCCTTCGTGCCCGTTTAAATTCTTCAAATACGGAACTTCCACCCTTTTCTCAGACTTTTCTATTTCATCCCAATAATCTGACGTCTTGCATCTCGATAGAATGTCAATCGTTTTATAGTTGAGCAATAAGCAGTCCTCCTGTACAACTTGCTTGCACAAGTTTTCTTGAACAAAATTTCGAGCAAGAAGATGTTGCGCGTTTAATTCCGATAATGTCCACATTGAACATTCATGGGTTTTATTATGGCGATAATTTGTGAGGAAAACTCACTTTAAAATAGACCGCGTATCAATTTGACACGTTCACCATTGCTTGCGAGCTGTTTGTGTTGACATCAAACGTACCTTATAACGACATATCATGAAACGACTGAACGGAAGCGAGAAGGGTGTGCAAATAACAGCAACAGCTCCTAACCCCGTGATCGTATTACATATAAAAGAACTCTGATGCATATATGCGGTTGCCAACGTTTATTTGCCACGTCGCGCACGAATCGTGCCAAATACGCTGTGCATCAGTGGACAAATTAATTTTCTTGGGATCCGTGCATCGACATCGGTCGGTTCCGGGACTGAATAAAGTACAGTGACTCATATTGTTGCTGCTATAAATTAAATGATATCAAAATTTTGCTTCTGATATAAAATATTCCTGATTGATAGTTTAGAAGAATTTATGTACCTGCGAGACGAATTACTTTTCACATAACTCACATCGATAGATGCATATGTACAAAAAGTATAATTTTCACAAAGTCTGCATGCATCTGAAGCATTATTGATACAATATAGGCAAGCAACATTCAATTGCAGTAGTAGCACGCGCATTTGTGCGAATTATTAGCTTGAAAAACATGTCCACTGCAAGCAATAACGAACTTATGTCTTCGTTTGGCAATGTTCGTTCTATTGCGTGCCGCATTGTGATTCGCTGACAAGTTTTGTCTCGATCTTGGCTGTCTGTTTTGCGCCTCTTGACTAATTGGACTGTCGAGCAAGACATTGAGACTTCCGAATTCAAATTGTTTAGTGCGGGCGACGACGGGTTTAAATCGATCGAAGGAGATGACACCGATAAAGGGCAGAGCTCTTTCGGCGGGAAGTGCATCCGTGCTTGCCAGGCACAGTGCACGCTGGAAACTGTGGCTAAAAAGCGCGCTCCCTTGCGCCCTCCGAGAGGCGCGTCTCGTCTGGGTCAGCGCCCATCGAATGACCAGGGGCGCAGGGGGCGCGCCCGGGCGCACTTTTTAGCCACAGTTTCCAGCGTGCACTGTAGCTCGAATTGGTGGCGATACCATCCGACGCAGCTGCTTGAACTGGCGGTGGGTGCCGAAAGCGGAAATGCTGATAGCCCAACGGAGCGAAATGGTCCTGCGCAGAAATATCAGGCGCAGGTACGATGCTTTTGATGGCGGCTCTCTCTTCGGGTGTAAAAACGGTACGTAACCGATACGCCACACTTCTGCGCGCGATACGCCACACGCTTCAATGCATGGTAGTCGCCGAAACACTAAATGAATACCATAGGAATGTATTACATGAGTACTGGCCGCCAACTTCTGCAAGTCCGAATAACAATGGCGAGAACAATGCAGCAACAGTAAAAAATGCAACGAAAAACATTGAAACATGATACAAACGAATCGCACGTCGACAGAAACGGTCAGGTTGAACGTCTCGACTGCTTTGAACAATCAGCAGCAACGGGAACGGCGATAACACTGCGCTCCATCCGCATTGACGGCGGGAAACGACGAACAGTGCCGAATCATACGAATCACGATTAAAACGCTTTCAAAAGAAACCGAAACGAAACATGGCACACGACGTCAACACACGCAAATGCGTGGTGGCGTCGTTATATCGTTCCCGTACGCCCACTGCTGTCCTTGGTTGAAGACATATGTTAAGGTGGGCGCAATAAGAAAGAGCGGGAGCGCAAATTTTTGTTAATGGCTAACTTTTTCTTGGAGGTCAATGTCATACAAAGTTGGGGGCGCATTGGTTCAAAATCCCACAAGGGCTGTCCACATACCGCATTCACAATTTTGTGTCGCGTCCCTAATGAGAATTCAATTGTTTGCACTATAATTTAGTGCAAAAATACTGTATATTTCTGCCTTGGGTCCAATTCGCTTAAAAAACGTTCTTCCGTTCATGCATCGAATAATATGCTTTCAGACGGTTGGTTACCATTTTTGACAACGAATCCTTGGATTGGGGCGTTTCGAATTTTTGGTCTTCCATTTTCTTGGACTGATGGCACAGATTTCAATGCATATAATAATTAGTCATCCGGTCAGCCAAGTGATCACTGCGCTCAAGTCTGTCTCTGTTCATCGATAAGCGCCAGGTCCATATGTCAACAAGGAAAATGGACGACGACGGGATGCTCATCTCAGGCTCAGTTTATTTATATGCAACACTCATTTTAGTTAAGTGCCAGTGTTGCAAGTTGAGAATTTTTACTTCGGTTAGTGGTAATTCGTTATTATTCAACTATATTCAACTATTCTTTCGCTTGTTATAATAGCAAAATTTCACAAATTTTTAGTCAACACCAATCAGTTCACGGTAAGTCAAAAAGAAATGCATTATTACCGATACGGATCGATTGCAATAAATTAAAGGAAAATTCAAACAGAACAACGCGGATGAACACCATAGCTTCAAGTATCACTTGGTTCAGTTTACAGTATTATAATACCATCAATATGCGATATCCATAAGGTACAGTAACAGTATGCATTGTTGGATTAGAACTTTCTGAAAGGGTTAAGATTCATTTTATTTTAGCAACGGGTGCGGAACCATGTGCTCCGACTGAAACAATCGTAACCACATTATTCGAACGACTGCAAAACATTTCTAAAAAGTGTACGCGAATATCGCTATTGAATTTCAAATAGACGAATGGATTACAGCATGTGAACCCAATACTAAAAACCGTGAGAAATAAGAGAAAGAAACGATTTTCCACATCAAATATCTTCGAATCTTCCCCACCCCAAGGACGCGTGAATCATTCAGGCATTCATGTGGACGATTTAGAAATGAATCCGAATATTAGTCAACTTGTTTTTTCGCGTCCTTGGGTAAGATTCGAAGAGGATAGTCAGTCGATGCATGACGATGCAGAACTGTGTGCTGGAAATCACGCATGTCGTCGCCAGCGTCGTTCTTTGTTTGTACGTTTGTTAGTACGTGCTCAGATTAGGCGTGTGGCAGCTATCGTCAACAAGTTCAGACCTCAAAATATTGATAAAAGAAGTAATGCGAAAACTGAGAATGTTTTTCTCACATGGATGTAAATTGAAGGAGGGACAGAAACAAACAAATTGTTTTCGTCATATAGAGGTTGACAAGAGAAAAAGCGCGAAAACAATTAATGTCTTGATCAAATTAACACATTTCTGCTCTCATTTCTTTCGGTCGAAAAACATAAATGACAACGTTTATGATTGTGCTGAATCGGGCAATAATGCCGAGGAGCTGCGTCGCGGATGGAGCGACATCCATCCAGGCGCTAACAGCGAAAATCGAAGATGGTATGACAAAGTGGAATAATGTGGACATAGTGATGATTCCCAG
>JAQGCX010001803.1:0-10078 GCA_034700205.1 Plectus parietinus
GAGTATTGCCCATACATTGGACCGCACACGGAAATGTCCAAAACGCCGATAGCACTAGGTACCAACTAGGTACCAAAACGCGCAATAACAAAGTACCGTACATGATGGGGTCTCGAAACAATTACTGAGTTTTTTGGTTCAAACTCAGTTGTTGGAAGTGCCCGTGAAGAGCCTAATTGACCGCACGTACAGTGAAATTTTTTCCCTGATACACAAAATCTACCGTATACCTAACAACTCGAGCGACGCGGGACCCCAATACACATATGAATGTATTTACATCAAACGCACTCAATTACTCCATACCCCCCATGCCCACCTCTGCTGATTACGCAATGAATGCGAGGACGGGTATTAAGAGGCGTTGAACTTAAGAATTCTTTGCATAATCAGAAAACCTGTGCGCATCGGTTGCTGGAATTTCCGAATGGGTCAACAAACAGTTCATTATCGAAATCATTTTGCGTATGTCTATTCAATTCAAAGCTGGCATTTCAATTATTGTTGAAAAATATTTTGTCACGTACGTATCAGCAATATCTTGAGATAAACAGCGTTCGTGTCCTCATGTCTTCTGATTTTCGGTTGGGTGAGTTTCTCATTACTTTCCGTTTTCGGTTGGGTGAGTTTCCCATTACTTTACGACTAAGTATAAAGCTCTTGTCGAACCACAATATTATTATTCCTTCCACTGAACCAACGCTCTTCAAACATTTTTCCAACGGAAAGACAATATACTATAAAGTAGATAGTTCTTCAACTTCAAATATTCTAGAACCTTTTAATCGAACAAAATCATAACGACCTGCATACGTACCTGCATTTGTCCTGTGTTTAATAAACCATGACCAGCAATGCCACAAACAACCCATACAGTTTCTTTTCTTATGCCGAGTATATGACTCTGCACATTATTTTCTGTGTCGTATCGATCGTCGGTCTGTTGGGCAACAGTTTTATTCTCATTCTGTTCCTCAGATATTCAACATTGAGAGCAACTGATTGTTTTTATCGACTGGGCTGTTTAGCATTTGCTGATTGGTTGTCTTGTTTCGGCCTTCTGATATACGCCATTGACTCTCTTCGTTTCCAGTTGACCGATTTTTTCGAGTTCAAGCGATTGAATTGTTTGTTGGTCTCATCAATCTATACCATTGGCATAATTATGAGTCACATTTTCACTCTATCCATAGCTCACGATCGCTATTTAGCAACAAAGGAACCTTTATCATATCGTCTCCTTGACCACAAAAAACGTGCGATTTACTGGATTGTAGCTGATTTGACTGCGGTTCTGTTGATGATGGTACCTTATTTCATCGGATACCAATCCTACACTGATGTCCCCAGATTTTGCTCATCGGGTGCCGCTTCTAGCAGATTATTTTTGCTGACAAATTCTTTTGTTAACGTTATAATTGGCATCATTATTTATATATTGTACGGTTTTACATTGTATGCTCAACATGTCAATTTGAAAATGCAATCAGGTCTTGCTTTCAAACTGGCGATGCAGCGACACAAAAATGTGAACAATGTCGTACTGAGAGTTTTGATTGTTTACACAGCAACTATTTTCTTGCCAGTTGTTGTTATGTTAATCATCACTGCACTTGGACTGGCAACTCCGAGGTTTTCGCCATATTTAGCTCTGATAGTTGAATTGAATTCAATAGGAAATGTTTTTATTTACATTCGTAAACATGAGCAGTTCAGAAAATATACGAAGTTATTGCTCGGTATCAAGGATACGGCAGTGATGCCGGAAAACTTTGCTTACACTACGAATTTCTCACAACAGTTGCAAGCAACAATATGATCCGAAAAATATGCTCTGAAAAATATTTGTGTAAACATGATGTTGTGCCATACTATGTTAAAAATAGAGCGATTGAAGGCTCGAAAAACTAAAAAGTTCCCTGAATACGTAAAGAATGCAAGGATGGGTGTTAAGATCTATCAATGCCATAATTGCCAATACATGAAAAGAATCCAGTTATTGTAATTTCAATTTTTGTATTCACTGACCCTTTTTGACTAAAAATTTGTCTCCTTTTGTTTCATGGTGGTTTGTTAGTCGCCGATTTCGAGTGCTTTATTGTCCTCTCTGCCAACACTACCTTTCGAGAAGTGAACTACTATGTTGATATGTTGATTGCTACTCCGCATGTATTATGTCCCTTCTGTTGGTCGAGAAACACAATAAATAAATAAATAAATAAAGAATGCTCACCACATGGCAATCGCCAAGAACCAATTGATGAGGGCATTCAAATTCTTCTTCGAAGCGAAGTAGACGGAGCGGTAGAATTCGCTTGTTGCGAAGAACTCATGAATGGCGAGCGATTGTGGCATAGTACACAGGAAGAAGCCGATGTCGGCAAAAGCCATTCCAGACAACAAATCTGTCGCTCGATTTCGCATATTGTCGCTCAACAGCACGCAGAGGTTGATTATGTTGCCGAGCACGCCAATGACGAACTGGGCCGGGAAGATGTATCCCAACAAGATAAACTCGAGACGCGTCGATGCAAACGACAGTCGCAGATCTTCCGAACAAATCGAAGTGTTGTCGGAGTAGTTCATGACAGAATGATGAAACAAACGTTCACACTTGTTTCCAATCTAAATTACGAACATGGGTCAAATATTAGTTGGAATCACGGTTGTGTAGTTCGGTACGCTAGAGGGGAAGGGGTCCTGTCCCTTCCCGTCATTGAAAAAGACACCAAGATTTGGAAAATCTGAAAAAATAGAGGTGCTTGTTCGTTTCTTTGAAAATGGAAGAACATCACCACGCACCGACTTTCCCTGCGGATCTGCACAGTATGCACCCCTGATCGTATTCTGACATCGGCTAGCTTCCTATCAGTCGAATTTTGGCTGGGGGAGTTTAGTTTTACATCCAGAGCATATACTGTTTGGGCGAGGGAGATGGGGATATTCCACAGGAGGTCATATGTTTTTGAAGAGAAATTATTAACCACTGGTATGCCATCCCCGGAGGCGGCGAAAAATCCAGTTTATAACTGGATGTAACCAGATTTTTGCCAAAATACTCCCTCCCTAGCCATCCGATGTTGCCCATGTCTGTTTGAGAGATATTTTTTAAATTATATGCATGAGATGAAGCTGATACCGTTCTGGAATTTCTGACACCTGTATAATTTGACTTAATTACCTTCTTTTGCAGTTGGTGATGTAACCAAAATATTTTCTCAAGAAAAATATTTCGCCATTGTGCCAAACTAATCTGAGCCGTCAAGTGTAACACTTAGAAATACAAATATTGTTTCTTAACCAGAAACATAGCGTCAGCGAAAATTTCAAACTTCGAACTATCAGTAATAGGAAAGCGCGAACAGGAGACCCAATGCTGCAATGACGCAAATGAAATGTCATTGGACTCGTGCATTCAGCGTCAAAGCGACTTACAAAACAATCCGATGGAATATGAATGACTCTCTGTCCGGCTAAAATTGAATCGTCCTTGTCTGTCTGCAGTCGGGAAAGTGATGGAACACGATACAAACTTTACAACACCGATCTCTGGCGTTGTCAACACAAAGTCAAGCAATTACTTGTTGAAAATAGAAAACATTTTTCACTCCTCGGCAAAAAATGTCAAGATGAATGATTACGAAACTGTTGAGCAATCATTTTGCACTTAAAAGTTTTTGTAGGAACATCCGGTCAAAAGAATTTGATAAATTGAAAATTTTAGAAAGCACATGGTAGGTGTCCTCGTTTAAAAAAAATTTGTTGTAGAATATTAGTACTTCGTGCATTTGTTGATAAGTGTTCTGATGTACCCGAAGAATGTCATTGCGCGTTGATTTCAGTTTTTTGCCTAGAAACTTTGCATCACATCGCAAACATGGTTCGTAAACGTTTTCACTATAAATCGGTTATATGCAAGTCAGATAAAAGCAACTATCGATTATTGGCAACTTTTTCGTGAGCACCGAGAGGGTTAAATACATACAGGGTGGCGCAGGGAGAGGATTGCATTCGCGCCTTAACAAAGTTTTGTAACTATTCGTTTTGCAACTTAAGTCGATTTTCCATATCTAAGTGCTCGTTCTGGATAGATTGTAGTACGCTCGAAGGCCCCCCCTCCTCGGTCCAACCCGTGCCCATGTCTAATTAGCGCAATATCACCAAAATGTCATGTCCTTTTGTAATGTGGTGTTGTGTTGAAATCAATTTTCGAAGAAAAGCGCGGCCATGACTATTTTCAAGTCGCTGAAGCTTGCAATTAATCTTTCACAAGCCTCTTACATAGCAACGCAAACACGTCACTTAGGATCGAGCTGGCATCGGTAAGCTTGTGTTGCTTGTGACTAATGGTTGTCTCAGGAATAAACTGGTGACCGCATTGACCGGTGAATAATTATTCAGTATAAGACGACCTGAAGCAAATTGATCAGCGACATCAAGTTTTCATCTTTGCTTACATAAAACACTTGGATCGAAATATCTTTTCGAAATGAAAAACAACGCATGGTTAATTGTTGCACTCTTATTACTATTTCAAACGCCAACAAGTAAAGCTGTTGAGTGTTTTATCGGTTCGGAAGCAGCAATTATAACAACAGATATTCATTACCGCCAGTGCGATTATGCGTGTGGAATCTACGAAAGACTGTTTGACAATAACACCCAACTGTATGAACTTAACGAATTTTACTTCGACTGTCTGCCTCAATCACTGGATAGCGAAGGAATTTGCAAGAACCTCAAGGTTGTATGACATTCTTCTTAATCTTAGGATCCAAAACTCGTCCACACAACATGCAATGGATAGGAGTCTCAGTAATTTCGCTGCTTTCCTGAAGAAAGTGGTTTCAGCAAAACAGTTTATTCCCAAAATACATATTACTGCCATTGACTGTTTTAAACTTGACCAAGTTGAGATGACTGGATAGTGGGTAGTAGCTACAGTAGATTCCCTCCCGGAGAATGGGTAGTAATAGTAAATTTGCTCCAGAAAATCTGGTATGATAGAAATATTCATCTCCTGTGATGTCTTCTTTTTTTAGGAATCGCCCGCAACTCTGCAACAGCAGTCGTCATTGGAAGAGCTCTCTACAAAGGCACCAGAAACAGACTGGAACTCAGCATGGAAAGTGGCTACGGGAACAATAGGATCTATACAGTGCTGCAATTTACCAGTAAAGAGAGGTGTGCCGAACGGCTGCGAACCGATTTCGTACCATCGAGGACCAGCAAAGTGTTTGGCATACCATGATAGACCAAACAGACTGCACATTTGGCGAATATCAACAATAGGTAAATAATTACATATCGCCTTATCACTTATTTTCAGGGCTTCTATGTCGAGCCCTGCACTGAGAATAGATCTGGCCTGTGAACGTAAACAGCGAATGAAAAAACTGGGATGAGGGGATTGGTGTGGTTTAAAGCGAAGAAGACCAAATGGGGACTTGGAAAAAGATGTATCAGCAAGCATGGAAATTATAACAGAAT
Source organism: Plectus parietinus (assembly GCA_034700205.1). NCBI lineage: Eukaryota > Metazoa > Nematoda > Chromadorea > Plectida > Plectidae > Plectus > Plectus parietinus. The sequence goes on from JAQGCX010001803.1 coordinate 5,491, forward strand.
CACTTCTTTGGTCTCGACATCGAAAGAAAATTTCCCAAATGTTGTTAGGGTCGTAAATTTGCACATGCAATCAAGCAAATTGGGTGAATTTAACTTTTAGGAATTCAAGTATTAGGCGTGAATTAAGATTTGCGCCCAAATTTTGAGGATGCTTTCTTGTACAAGTACATCTACTAGTATGTAGTGCGTAGTGCAGTAACTGTAATGCATGGCCACCGAAAAGCTAGGGTTTCAATACAAAAAACCGATACAGTTTCCTTGCTAAACTCTGGGACTGGGCTGGATTATTGGTATTTGTTTGCAGACGACAGGACGCGCGCCTGTGAGGCAGTCATGTTCTTCCGCAACGGACGCATTTACCGGAAAAATGGACCCAGTTCCACCGGAATGTGTCCCGCAGACAACCATTGTCAAGAAATCAGCAACGCCGATTTCGTTGAGAACGTTCTTCGCAGTTCACTCAGCGAAGAAGACCGCCAAATGCATCCCACCGATTCGGCCATCGTCTGTTGTGTCAACATCGGGAAATACGATACATACAAAGTACCAGGTATGTTGGGAATCAGAAAATTGCATCTGAAAATTAAATATTTCATTTTCGCCTATAAGCCGTATTTTTTTCGGCCTTAGGCCAAATCCGTGTTCGTTCGGATACACCGCTTCTTTTATGCCGAATCCGGGAATGAAATATATAACTGGTACAACTTCCATCGTTGGACTTGGGGTGTGGAAATCCGCCCCCCTCAAAACCTGGACATTTGACGAAGCTCCGCCCTGCAATCTCTCCCCTCTCTCGACTTTTGGACCCCGTACGACGAGCCCCTCGAGCCTCCAACTATGAATATTTAACTTAATATCAGTTTTTCGTCCAGAATTTCTAATTTCGCGTCTTGTTTCAGATGACCCTTACGAACGATTTGAATGCAAAGTTGAAGGAAGCGATGAAATTGTTCGCTACCAACGCGGCGCCAAAGTCGTCTCAATCAAACCGATGAAAAAATATAATGACTATGGTGAATTTGAAAGCAATGTGAATCGCTTCAAAGACGAGCTCTGAACTTCTTCATATTGTATTGTGTTGACTGTGGGCTTATTGTTGATGTGAGGTATGGCAATTCATAGCAATAGATTTCAATTTTGGTTTCGTTTGATTAGTTTAAAATAAACAGGCAGACAATCGTGCGGTCATGGTTTGCTTCGCGCAGAAACTGTTTGTGTTATTAAATCAATCTTTGAAACAAGAATAACCATGACTCTTTGTGAGTCGGTGAAGCTTAAAATTGATCTTTCACGTGTAACACATGACAACATGCCACTAACGGCCAAGTTGGCATCGGAAAAAGATGGTCGGTGACTAATTGTTGTCTTCTTCCAGAAAAGTTGGAGAATTGTAATAAAATAAATTTGTGCTGGCGCGTTATTGTGGTGATCGAAACAAAACATTAAAGAACACGACCAGCATTTTATCATTGTATTTATAACTTTTGTCTTAAGTTTGCATACATTGTCAGCATGGAAAATATCACATGGCTGATTGTTGTGCTATTCATACTTTTGCGAATGCCAGCAATCAAAGCTGTTGAATGCTTTTTCGGTTCGGAAGTTGCGGTTATGACAACCGATGTTCATTATCGTCAATGCGACTATGCGTGCGGAATCTTCGAAAGACTGTTCGACAACAACACCCAGCTGTACGATCTCAACGAACTTTACTTCGACTGTCTGCCTCAATCATTGGATAGCGAAGGAATCTGCAAGAACCTCAAGGTTCGTGCAACTTGCTTTTAAAGTTTAGGAGCAATGACTAGCCCAAACGACATGCATAGGGAACCTTATTTTGTTGTTTTTTAATAGAAGGGAAGAGAGAAGCAAACACTGACGTGAATATCAGTCATCTACCTGCACCAACACCTGGCCTGAGGCCAAGGGCTATGTAGTACAAGTACCAACTTAAATGGTTATGAACCCACTCTATCCATTTAAGGAAAACCCTGTGACTCTTCAAACGCAGTCATCTCTGACAGAACTCACATTGTTGGCACCAGAAACAGACTGGAAGTCAGCTTGGAGGGTTGCTACGGGATCAATCGGGTCGATTCAGTGCTGCAATTTACCAGAAACGAAAGGCGTGCCGAACGGTTGCGAACCTGTTGTCTACCATCGAAAATCGACCAAGTGCTTAGGCTATTATGACAAACCGAATAACCTACACATTTGGAGAACATCCACAACAGGTATAGAGTTATGTAACTTTCTCTTAGTGGAAGGGTGCGGTGTGACATTGGCAATTAATTAATGAGGCGCAAACCTTGCAAAAATAAGAAGTCTGGTGGAAACCAGTTGTTCACTGGTATAACCACATATTGTGATCTGCGAACAGTTATTTGAAATAGCAGAGAAAATACCGGTCGAAACGGAAAAAGTATTTATAAGAACCACTAGGACATTTTTTTTGTCCCACTGCCTTTTTCTTCTGGCCGTAGAAGTCACTCGAAATCGTATTTTATTTTCCAGAAGACAGGACGCGCGCCTGTGAGGCAGTCATGTTCTTCCGCAACGGACGCGTTTACCGAAAAAATGGACCAAGTTCGTTCGGAATTTGTCCCGAAAACGATTACTGCCGAGAAATCAGCAACGCCGAATTTGTCGAGAATGTTCTGGGCTATTCACTCAGCGAAGAAGACCGCCAAATGCACCCTACCGATTCGGCCATCCTTTGTTGTGTGAAAATCTGGAGTGGTGAAGAGACAAAATTTGCAGGTAATCCATTGATGATTCCTCAATATAAGAGAATTTATTGCAAAACCATCTCACACAAAAGCAGTATCGCACATTCAATTCTGCTGGCTCTCATTTCACATGAAATGACATTTGAATGATTATCCTTTTTCTTTGAAATAGAGTGTCCCAGAGAAACCCTAACACCCTTGCCCCTCGGGCAGGCCCGGCTTAAGGGTTAGAGGAACCCTGGACCTTTTTTTCTTGAGGGGGCCTCTTTCAGCGGCAAGGGGCCCTCCCTTACACGTGGATGACCAGGAGGCCCTGGACCTTAAGGTCCAAAAGGCCCACCTATAAGCCGGGCCTGATTCCGGGTAACTTTTGACTGCAAGGACGAAATTCAGTTAACTTTTTTGTACGTATGCAACTGTATGTAGCTACACTTGTACCAAGTTTCGTCCTGAATGGACGGGTCTTGTATCATAAGCACGACAACTACGAAAACAATTTTTGCAATTTTTGCACTATATCCGCTTAGGAAGCACATTCGAGAAGTCATTTTGGCATTGTTGTTGGAGCCATGAAAAGACTGGGCGATCAAAAATAATTTTTAACCCGAAATTTTCGTCAGTTGAACCAAAGAAACTGCAAAAAACAATTACAAATTTTTGCTCACTTAGCAGACAGTGCGCTCCGATGCAATCATTTTATTTTTTTATTATTTATTGTCTTTCTCAACCACAGAAGGGACATGTTACATGCGCAGTAGCAATCAACATATCAACATAGCAGTTCACTTCTCGAAAGGTAGTGTTGGCAGAGAGCACAGTAAAGCGCTCGAAATCGGCGACTAACAAACCAGTCTGAAAACAAAAGGAGACAAACCTGTAAGCAGAGGGGGCTAGCCCCCTGGCCGGACCCGGCGATCCCCCCCCCCTCGCCGCCGACGGCGACCGAAAAAAGGTAAGGGATTGCGATTGCGGGTGATTGCGGTCGAAGGCAGCAAAATTTTTTGAATTTTTGAATTTTGCCATAATCCCGACACGAAGTTCCGCATTCCGGCGATCCCTCCCCCTTCCTCGGCCGCCAGCATGTGGCTGACTTTGGACCAGCGTTACAGGCATGGATGCAATATATTGTCCAGCGATTATGATACAAGACATCTCCATTCAGGATGAAACTTGATGCAAGTGTAGCTGTCATACAGTAGCATACGTACGAAAAAGTTTACTGAATTTTGTTTTTGCAGTCAAAAGTTACACAGGGTGTTATGGTATCTCTGGGACACCCTGTATTAAACAAAACGTCTTATTTCAGATGACCCTTATGAACGATTTGAATGCAAAGTTGAAGGGATCGAAGAAATTGTTCACTACCAACGGGGTGCCAAAGTCGTCTCCATCAAACCAATGAAAAAATATAATGAATTCGGCCAATATCGAAGCAATATCAATCGCATCAAGGACGAATTGTGAATTAGATCATTTTTGAGTGGCTTATATTGTTGAACATTGCAAGATTTACGGATTAATGTTATAGTATTGGTGTGATTTTCCAACATACTTGTGCAACTGATCATGCAGAGGAATTAAAATAACCACATGGTTTTTAAGAGGCGTTGCACGTAAAAATCGACGATTGCGGGACACTTCGATAAAGGGAATGTTTCAGTGTTATAAATGTTATGCAAATGAAATATCGCAATGAATAATTTTGGTAACAATCATACCTGTAACCAGGGGAGGTCTAGCTACATACAGATCACCCTGGCTGGACCGACAAGCACTGGATAGAATGGCCCTCGGCCACTAACAGGTAAGGGTCTTCCCTTATCATTCGGCCGAAGGCCGAAAAAAACTTGAATTTTTGA
>JAQGCX010001804.1:0-10069 GCA_034700205.1 Plectus parietinus
ATGTTATCTGAACAGTTTGACAAAAAAAGTGTGACAGTGCGCAGGAAGTATAACTATGCCTAAAGGCATAGAAAAACGACGAGGCGCGTCGGCGTGAAGTCAAAACTACCAAAATCCGCCAAAAAACGACAATACTGCCCACGCGCCGTTGCATTGTGACATAGCGCGGATTGGAAAAACTTCGCGCCCACGAGCCCACGCGCCCACGCATTGTGACTCTCGCTTATGATTGTAACTAGGGGGATTGTTCATCTTTTGGGTGGGAAAAGAAAAGTTTCGAACAAAGAGCCCCATATTTTCTATGACTGAACACCTGGGCTAACTGTTACCCCTCGAATCTCAAAGATTCCAACTCCCTTGTATGGAAGAATTTTCGACAGTACATGTTTTCTTTCTCACTGGGCTTCAACCAAGATTTGGCTTCGAGTTTTTAAGTCAACGCATAACGCTGACAAAATTAGTGACATTTAGCCAATGCAGTTGTATCTAATGTGCAAATCAATTTTCATGATAAAAAAGTTTCTTTTCGCCAGCCAATAAAACATAGCAGCACAGAACAATAGCAAAAAGAGCTGGCATAAAATCACGTTTGCACGGTTGAAATTATCAGTCTTGAAACTACCGTATTCAACGAGACAACGATCATGGTGAAACCCGACAGAACAGTACTACCGGGAAATTTGAGTTCAGAATCGCACATTAACACCGTCGATTTACAGGCTAAAAGCAATCACCAAGTATTCAGTTCCAATCATACGTATATTCGATACGTTGTGTTCACAGACAGCATTTTCGAAACATCTCTGGGCAAGGAAAATTAACATTGGTGGTACGATACAGTATGGTAACTCTGCGATGCGACCCATGAACTGCAAAAATTTAATAAATTCCCACCAATATTTACGTAATTGATTATCAGAAGATACAACAGAATCCTTTGACAAGGCTCTGCGGTTTAATTTGGTGAATCAGTTTTGAGCGTATCAAAGCAGAGTTTCCATTAATGAAGCATTCAGAAATGACTAAGGAGCACATTAGATGACAGACCACATTTCATCAAAGACGGCAGCAATGAGAACGTGGCCTCCAGATCCCTGCCCACCAACAAGAGCAAATATAGAGATTATGTCACCAAAAACAATTGAAATCGTAAATAAAGCGGAAGAGACGAAAACAGACTTGTTGAGTATATTCCATATTTCACCGATATACTTTACGTACATGAATTACTTTCAACTGAAATTTTTTTTAAATGTGATACTTCAGTATTCCCTTCCGTTGTTGGTCTTGCTAATTCATCAATTCACCGTTTAAAATGCTAGTTTTTAATGGGAAGTCTGTTTTAAAAAAAAATTTCAGTGCACATCGGCAAATGCTATACAAACTATTACCTCTACAGTAGCGATTACAGCCTGCCTGTAGAACTTGATATATTTTGAGAAATTGAGATTGATAGCGGTATTCGGCAGCACAATGGCAGAATTGTATGAATGTTTGTTTTGCGAGAAGAAAACAGAGTGAGAAATGACTGAAATTTCTCCAAATGCATCATAAAGACGAAAATAATCAACTCTGCCACTGTCTTGTGTATACTTGTTCTGTACAGAAACCTCGGTTCAGTTGCTCATGATAAGATTATGAAACAACGAATAAATCGCTGCGTTACTCAATGTTTAAAGCTCACGTGGACTGTTGAGAATCAGTCGTCATCCTTGCCCTTGATGGGCTCGAGCGTATGCCACTGAGCAACGGATCTGCGCGGCGTGGCGAGCATGTCCTGCCACTGGCGCAACGCCGCGTTCACCCCGTTGTGGCCGATGATTACCTGCCCGATCGGTTCATTCGATCCCACACGATCGTAGTCCGATACCGTCACTTGTAGATGAACGCGCTGCAATTTGATTCGATACAAACACACTACGCACTTTAGTCAAAATTTCATCATCGGTAAACAAGAAAACTCATGTTGGATCTCGAAACGATAAGGGGGTTTCTTTTTTTGTCAATTGTGTTCGCAAACAAAATGGTGCGCCGCTATTCGGCGAACGGCCATTGACATATTGACAGTAAGTGATCCCCTGTTTCCCCTTATTGAGAACAAAGCGTACTAAATTTCGAAGTGAAAATTGATAACTCTGCATTGCTATCTTTTTCGGGTTACGGTGTTCCCTTCGTGTTCCTCTTAACCCAATACAAAATGTGGACTATACAATCTAACTCAGTTTAGAAAGAAAGGAGTTTACAAAAACGCCTCTCAAAAACAGTTAAAAATATTTGCCATGGACGTCACAATATACTAACGCCATAGCGTTATACAAACGGTAGCGCTCTATTTAGTACGATTTGTTTGCTAATTATTTCGGGCCAGAAACTGCATTACGGCATTGACATTTCCCTCAATCATATCACACATATGAAACATTTAATGACCATTAGTAAATACACAACAAAATATTGATTCTTATGCGTTAAATGTAAGGGTGGATGGGTTGCATATTCGATTCGTACTTGCGTACCTGCATTTTTTCGGGCGGTACTTCAAAGCTGAACGATTCGTTGTAGTACGGGTTAAGGGTCTTCATTTTGATTGACGTTTTCTTCTTCTCCATTCTTTTTGTGCCTTGCATCAGGTACATTTTAACGTACGGGTCTGAAAAAATAATTGTACATACATACGGATATTTCTAATAATTTTCAAAAAATTGTCCTAAACTGAGTCATTATTCGTCTAGTTTTCCATGTTGATAAAAAAATATTAAATTTAAAATTTTGTTTGAAGCTCCATGCAGAAATGAATTTGGAGCGCACAAATTTTTAATACAAATCCAAACCTGACAAGCCGAGTACATCCATCTTCTTTAAATTTTTGCATTCCATCACGACGACTGACAGTTTGTTTTTGTTGGGGACATAGCGAAGCGCAAGACATACTTCGCCTAATCGGTTTTCCTGAAATCGTTTTTTCTTTATTACAACAATAAACACCAGTGATGTTCAGGGTCGGCCCGGCCCGGAAGGAAAGTACCGGGCCCGGGCCTGAAGAAATTGACCGGGCCGGGCCGGGCAGATTTTCAGAGAAATTATTGAACGCAACACTTCAAAATTATCGATATGTAGAACAACTTGTTTGACTGAGTAGAGTATGCAAAATGTCAATTTAAAGCGATTTTTGACTTGAAAATCAGTCAAATTGACGGTCTATATCTACTTTTCGTCAGATTTTTCTTCTCTTTCGGACAAAAATCAGTCAAATTGACGGTCTATATCTACTTACCGTCAGCTTTTTCTTCTCTTTCGGACAGACCGGGCCGGATCCGGGCTGGACTTTTTTTCGGCGAAAATCCCGGGTCGGCCCAGCCCGGCCCGTGAACATCACTGATAAACACATGTTTCGAGATTGCTGACTGCGTAGACGTTCTTTCTTTTACCGTTTTCAAAAGAATGTTTTTGTTTTATCATAATACTCAATTAATTGCCAAACTTGTTGATAATAATTCGGGTTTGAGTCAAAGTAACAACAATTATCTGAAATATAAAAGCTGTATTACCGGAGGTGATTCAATGTTGACTGTCTGCTCAATTGTGGTGGCCAGGTCGATTCTACCCAAGGACACTTGAACGATTCCAATTTGGTCGTGCTTGCCAAATCGGTCGAAATCGTACACGTTCATCACGAGAGTCTGGCCAGCGACTTCGCTGAAGGGCACCTAGAAAATGTTTTAGCGTATCGATAATGTTGCACAGTAATTTTACCAGTACTTACAATAGTAAGCTTATGATATACCGTATTTATTCCACTAGAAGCGCATCCGCTTCTATTTTTCCATCACCCTGGATCCCACGATTCTACTAGAGACTGCGCTTCTGTTTTTCGATCACTTGATTATTTTTCACTCTCACTAAAATTTAAACTGAACTAAAACCCTCAAAAGTTCCCATTTTTGTCAAAAACTGTACAAATTATAGCATTTTGCTGATATCATGTAATAAACTGATCAAAAGCAGCATTAAAATACGTGGTTTATACTCCACGAACAACGAAAACATCTGTTTTGGGGAGTAAAAGTGTTCCAGTATTGGCCCCATGTGCTTCTATTGGAGACTGCGCTTATATTAGAATAAATACGGTACGTACTGTATAAGATATGAATAAACCACTAACTCATTTTCAGAGCAATGTAACGTTTCAAGTTTATTCCAAATAGTGAGCATTGTACGCCCACAATAATAAACTTACAAAATATAAGAAATTAATAAACCAGCTCATTTTCAAAACTACAGAAAGTATCAAGTTTGTTCGAAATAGTAAGCATTGCGCGCTGCTTGGCTTGGGGGTTAATTTTTGAGAAGACACGGCGATATCAGTTTACTTTCTAGTCAAATTTTTTAAATGATTGATAGACAGCACAAATCTTCAGCTATCTTTGAAGCAATATGAATTTAGAAACTGCCTTGATATCACTGAATTCAAAAGTTCGTCTTTTGTCTGCTTATATAAGTGAAGTTAACATCAAAGTTCACTATAATTAACTTACTTTGAAGACAAAAGTCTCATTGAAGACAGGATTGAGTGACTTTCGCACCACTTTTGTCTGGAACTTTTTCTTTTTGTCGGGAAGCAGATAAAGCTTCACATAAGGATCGGAAGTGCCCCCGAGGTCCATTGCGGGCAATTCTTCTGCTTGAATTATGGTCGCTGATAGCTGAAAGAGAGTGAATCAGGACTACGAAAGCAAGAGCATAAGTCAGAAAGACTTTGAAATAGAACCAACTAAAAATTTCCGTTGATCAATCTAATATCCATATTAATAGCTCAGCATGCAGAAAGAACTTTGGTCTCTCTTTTGTGCAGAGATTGCTCGCTGCTCATGTATTATCCTCAATATACCGTATTTATTCTAATAGAAGCACCGTCTCTAATATAAACACCGTCTCCAATATAAACACCGTCTCCAATATAAACACCGTCTCTAATATAAGCACTACCCCCCCTCCATTTTCTTACTGTTGTGCAGAAGAATTTTTGTGTCTAAAACATGAAATAAGCATAAGAAAATGCTTTGCATGATTTGTTTTCGCTTTTTCTCAAAAATTATTAAAAATTAATCGAATCGAGATCAAAACCCGTCTTTGAGATTTTGGCCTTTTAAGAGGATCGAAAAATATAAGTATTGGTGCTTATATTAGAATAAATACGGTATTGAGTTAGATGCTATTCACGAATATTTAAATAATTCTTAAAATTGCTTTAGTATCAGCTGTCTAGTGAAAGGACTCGGTTTTTTATTAAATGAAGATTGTTCATTTCGGTAAAACATCCTGTTTGTAATCCTGCTGTTGAAATTAATAAATCACATAATGTTTCAGTTAATTTTTAAAATGCTTGTATATAAAAAAACAGACGGTGTGTCAATAAGACCTAACGACCACATTCTTCCGTTGGGAAGGAAATCATGATGTGTTGATAATTTCAGACAATACTGTTCAATAAATAAGAAGCTGAAAACATTTCGTGTTTAAATGATAAGAAGTTTATCTTACCGCTCCTTTGTCGAAGTCATAATCAAGTTTGTAAGAAAGTCGACCAAGAAACTTTTTCTCTTTCTCATGCTCGTCTTTTTTCTTGTTATGTGACGCCATGGTAATTGGCGAATAGCTGAAAAATTTGATGCATTGGTGCTCGGCTCGGCACAGAACGAATATATACACTCTAAATCCTTGTTCATGGAAATTCAATGAAATGTTCATGCGATTCCCTCCAACGGCCAGTTTCATAAAACGTATGACAACAGTTCATTGAAATTTAGATTAACTATTCATGAAATGAATGAACGTCTTCCCTCTTTTTATGAATAGTTCATCTAAATTTCAATGAACAGTTATTCATAAGTTTTATGAAACTGACCGTTGGAGGGAATTGCATGAACATTTCATTGAATTTCCATCAACAGGATTTAGAGTGTATCCGCGTTCGCGAGGCGAATAATAATACCGATACCCGTCTATCATCTTTCAACATATTTTTGCAGCGAACTGTACCGCGTTCTTATTACATTTTCACATCTGAGAACGATTGATTTAAATTATGTGAAACATTTCCTCGCTGCTTCACTGACACCACCCAAAGTTAAATATCAACAGCTCTCGATCCACTATTAAGGCTGCTATTGCTATTGCTGGGGCACTTCAACAGAGCGAGTCAACGGAAAAACATATCTACTCGAAGAAATCGATACAGTGTCCTTGGGGACGCGCACTGGTGCGCATTGTAAACTACTCATGTCACTGAATTGACAGGCACTGCAATTATTGACGGCAACGACCGGAAATTGACTCCCCAAGGATTTTTTAGTGCAAAAAGAGCGCATCATTTGAGCGTGTTTTCTATGTTCCGCAATAAAGCGCCTATTTTTGCCCTGTCGGTAATCAGATGGTAGGCAAATCTTGAGCTAATGAACATTTTGCGAAGCGCAATTGAATACGATTAGGTTCATTTCGATCTTTAGTCTGGCTATTTTCTCATTTTTCCGAAAATGCACGTAAGCTTGATCGCTGAGTTTATAATTCATGTTAACACCCTCATTCATTATTAAAGCTTGCTCGATCATATTATGTCGCTTCCTAAGTTACGAGGCGAAGTTACGTAGTCAGCCACTAGGCTTCATCAAACACACCAGGGATGTCACTTTTCACTAAGTCATGTCTAAAACGAACATTCTCGAGAACTGAATTACTTCGCGGCGATGCCGCGATGCGAAAGTACATTGAACCCAGAACTAAAAAACAATAAACCTTTCTCTCGAGTTCATAATTTTTAGGGTGGGATTGTTGAGAGGCTAATGGGTTGTTACCTCATCCAATCTGAATCGCAATGAGCGAAGTTTTATTGGCCAACCTTTCATAGCTTTTCCAAAAGAAATAAGAAAGTAAAGCATAGAATATAATAGTGGTTTTAAATGGTTCACTTAGTAATCTCAATTTGAGAAGACAAATGTTGCTGTTGCAAGTCTCCCCAACTTTAAACCCCATCGTCATACGTTTGCATTGTCGCCACTAACTAAGCACAAAAAGTGAAAACTTCCTGAGTGGAATGTTAACCAATGTTAATCCGATAAAGTTACAACCTAAGGGAAAAACGTCCCTGCAGTCAACGACGAGTGATCGCCAATAAGTCACAACAATCTTCTGCAAACAAAGCACAAAGATTTCCGCATCTTTCTTGCAGAATACAGTAACTAGCTGATGAGAACCGACGCCATGGTAAAAGTTGAAATTAACGTTGCGAAAGTGCAACAGAATACAGTGTTCTTATCCATTTTGAGCTCAACTGGCACTAGAATTTCGAATGTGTATTGTCAAGATGATTTAAAGTTCGAATTGTTGCGAAACAATGTTGCAACTAAATAATAAATGAGTGACCAATCATTGGCTGCAAATCAGCCGCACTGGCACCCAATAAAATTTTCAATTGGAGAAAGAGCAAAAGGGAAACTAGAAACAAAGAGCATGATTGCACGAACGTATCAAAGAAATTGCAACAACTAAAATCATCGTCGAGTTTGAACTTCTGATATAGTTAAATACTGAAAATCAGAAGAAGTTCAATGATGTTCTTAAATATTGCGCCTGACTTGTCGAACAAAGCTCATACACGGCGGTACTGCACATTGATATGCATGGCAGTCGCAAAATAGGCGTACAGTTCTGCCAAAAATTTTTCTAATCCTACGCCACTGAGTATTTATCAGTGATGTTCAGGGCCGGCCCGGCCCGGCCCAGGGCTGAAAAAATTTGGCCGGGCCGGGCCGATTTTACAAGAAATTATTGAATGTAACACTTCAAAATTACCTATATGTGGAACAGCTTATTTGACAGGGTAGAGTATGCAAAATGTCAGTTTTGAGCAATTTTTGACTTCGCAATCAGTCAAATTGACGGTTTATCTACTTTTCGTCAGCTTTTTCTTTTCTCTTTCGGTCAAGCCGGGCCGAATCCGGGCCGGGCTTTTTTTTCGGCGAAAATCCTGGGCCGGCCCGGCCCGGCCCGTGAACATCACTGGTATTTATACAATGCAGGGGCGAAGCTAGGGGGGACGGGGGGGGCGCAGCCCTCCCCCCGTCAGTCGGGCTAGCCCCCCGTCATTTTGAGGTCCGAAAAAAAGAGAGTATCGTTTTACCGATTCGCCCCCCTGAAGAGCCAATTTGCCCCCTCGTCCTTCGAGTTCTTGCTTCGTGCCTGGCACAGACCAATGACTGAAGAAGACAATACCACACCACACTGCAAAATTTGCACCTTGATGTATTAGAGCCCTAAGCAGTGTTGTAATTCCATGCTTTCGAGTTCGAACCCAAAAAATTGTCATCCTCTCTAGGCCTCCATTCGGATGTCGAATTTCGAAAGATGAGACCACTTGGAAGAGATGGGCAAGGTCGTAGGGGCGGGGGTCAGGCCCGGATTAAGGGTACGTGGGGACCTGGACCACAAATTTAATCGGAGAACTCCAATATACCGCCGGAGGCAATTATTTTTCAATTTTGAGCGCCAAAGGCAAAAATTTATGACGCCGCGGAGACGAAATTTTCATGTTTTTTTGAACTTTTGTATAGCTGAAGGAAAAATTTTTTGACATAATTTTGGAATTTTTGTTGATGAGTGAGGCCGTGGGGCCCCTCTTAATTGACTGGAGGCTGTGCGTGAAGACCAGAAAATTTTCGGGTCGGGGATATCTCTCATATTCCGGCCGGAATACCCCATACCCCCGTATTCATGTCTGTCTGGGAGAGATATCCCCCATCCACCGGACTCCCGTGCCCATTTGAATTGCACATATATTTATAAAGAATTTTGTTGTGTACGAATAATGTCGTACGACGTGTAATATTACTCACACACGGTGACACATCGCACTTTTTCCTGGATTTCTTGATTTTCATTATGTTGGTGGTATTTATTATGCAACAATAGAATCAGAAATCTCTTTGTATATGGAAGCCAAAGTGCACATAAGCTACTGTCGTACACATAACCTTTCGCGGATATTCAAATATGAAAACAAAAGTTTAATGGCTGAGAGATTATCGGTTATTTATGCGCAGATTTGATTTATTCCCTTTCTCCGGCGTTGCTTTGTGTTGTACTAAAACCGAAAATTTTAAGTTGCTCGGGAATGTTCCACCAATAAGGCCGGAATGCAGAAATGTTACCTTCGCAATATAAAAGTTACCTTCGTCATATATCAAGCATTTCCTAAGCCGAAGATTGGGTCGTGCTCCCTGAAAATAATATTTCAAAACGAAAAGGGTAATCTCCCGTATCCTGTCGTGACTATAAAGAGCATGAAGTATTGATTTGTTCTGTGACGGCAATATTCAAATCGTAGCCTGAACTTTGGCTAATGGATACATTGATGCTTCCTGTTGCTTCATACATTGATTGATATTAAAAGGAAATGTTCGGGTTCTTTTGTACAATGTGTCTTTCGTTTGAATGCGATTTAGCTTTGCCTGACGCCACATATAGAGTGATATAGAAACGTAGACGGTTGATCAATTAACGAACTTATAAAGATAGATCAGTCTGTACTATAAGCTGCGCCGAACCAACGTCATGAACTGAACATTCTTTGTTTGACTTGGACAGAATATAGGTACGTGCGCAATTCCTTTTCTGTATTTAAGTTGCAGGTAGACTTGGACATGAAATTGAAAATTCAGTTGGAATTCAAAAGTACCACAGCACCTTAAAAAAACGTTGGTCCCCGTGCCCCAAACATGAGTTGATACCCTTTGTCTGCCCTCCCTCCTCCCTCCGAACCTCAGAGATTCCGATTTCGATTGGCTTCGACTAAGATGAAATTTTGTTGAGAAAGAAACTTACATGTTCAGTTCTAGGGCTGTAACGGGGATGGGGATCCCCGTTCCCCGCCGGGGATCCCCATCCCCGTCCCCATCTCCGACTTTTAGTTTTACCCCATCCCCGTACTTTCCCATCCCCGACTTTTGATTTTTCCCCATCCCCGTACTTTCCCCCATCCTCGACTTTTGATTTTCCCCGTCTGTGTTTGAAAAGG
>JAQGCX010001805.1:0-10067 GCA_034700205.1 Plectus parietinus
AGGGGTATAATTTGAGGGGACACATGTTCGCTTCTCTCAACATTGAAACTGGAGGGCAAGGCAGAGGTGGGCGCCGGTTTTCGTCTGGGGGGCGGGTATGTACCTCCCCCCGGAAAAAAGGTCACCGGTTTTAAGACTTAGAGCAGTAGGAGGGGGACCCTTGTATTGCTAATTTATTTTGTACCCCTCCCCAGAAAAAAGGTACAGAAGGTAGATACCCCCATGCCCCTATGCCCACCTCTGGTGCAAGGTCCTCCTCTGATGTGACCCTAACAACTATCGCTCGATTGGTCCTATTTCTCCCCCTAGATTAAAATATACCTAGCTGCTCCGTGTGCTGTGCAGTTCAAGAGGGGTTTTGTTTTCTCTGTCCGAATTGGTCGTTGCTGAAATTTTACAGGACAGTCCCCCATCCCATATTGTAGCTCTGCTGTTGGGAATGTACATGGCTGATAAACTTGTGGCGTTTCTAGATTTAGATTATTCTAGACAGCGTTTTGACTGCCATCTCCAACTCTAAAATTTGGAGCCATCCATAGCCGATGCAACGCGAAAAACGAAAATTGCACTGAACGCGTAAAATTGCACCTCCCCTACACGTTCAAGAAGGAAACTGGGGTTTGATTTTGAAAGGAAAAATAAGCACACATGAGATGATTTTGTCTGAGGCACTCATCATTGACACAAAACTTGTGCTGACTGAGTATCCTAAGATGAAAAGCAAAAACTCGCTGAATCTCCCAGTGTGGTTTATGATTTTCTTTGCCTGACAAGTCACAGTGTCGCCTTTCCAGTTCTCTTTAGCCAGTATAAAATGTTGCCTATAAAGCCCTAATACAAAAAGTGCCCGCTTCAGAATTGTGAGTTTAATTTGACGACAAGCTGCTTGGGAAATGTCGTTCTTCCCTCGAAAGCGAGGTTCTCATGTCGGTGGAACTGGGATGGGAATGCGAGGAGTTCCGCAACGCCGCAATTGGAACGACCCCTACTCGTATCAGATGCCGATGGGAGAACTTGGCGTTGATGACAGCTGGCACTACCACTCCACCCGCCACACCGACTTGTACGACTACAACCCGTTGTTCGCTGAGGACGCCGCTAGCGCCGCCCCACCCGGCGGCGGAGACATTTTCGTTGAACCGCATCAGGTATAGTTGAAAAAATATATGAGACCACTGACATGGCGAACGACTTAACCATTGCCAGTAATTAGGCTCTTCACAACACCTAAGTTTGAACGGCTTACTCAGTAGTAGCTTCGAGATCTCATCATGTACGGTACTTTGGGTGCTTTGGTATTTAGTGAGACATAGTGATATGGGCGTTTTGGACATAAGGATCGTGGCACTGATGTCTCACTAAGTACCAAAGCGCCCAATGTACCAAAGTACCGTACATGATGAGGTCTCGAAGTTACTACTGAGTAAGCCGTTCAAACTTAGGTGTTGTGAAGAGCCTAATTGAAACTCTTCTTGCTCTCCATCTACTTTGTAAACGAACTCATATTTATTTTTTAGATGAATGGCTCATTCGATTCTCTTGACTCGCTGCTGATGACGAATCGTGGCTTCAGCGATCAGCGGGTTGCCAATCAAATGACCCAAGTGTTCCGCATGATTCAAGAAACGCTGACCCAGGCGAAACATCAAGGTTTTGTGTTTATTTTTTCATTGTAATACTGTTTTGTAATTTATTGTTCAGTTTCCATTTTGCTGACAAAGAGCCTGCAATAATTGAGACTGTTTTTAAAGCAGCTATTCAAATCGATACAAAAAATTCACAAATTGTGCAGTAATTGCTTGCAGTAATTGAGACTGTTTTAAAGCAGCTCTTCAAATTCGATGCAAAAAACATTCTAACATTCCAATAAAATAAACAAAAACATTGTGCTGCAAAAAATATTCTGAATTGAATTAATACTGCAATCAACATCAAAAAATAATTTTGAAGAGTTTTGTTCGACTAATGCTAATTTTCCTACTTATATTTCAAGGCGACAAATTCGTTTCGACTGCAAAATCGGTGCACACATCCGATCGCAATTTGCAAGCGGACAAAGCGATCGATTGTGTCCGACGAACGCTGACGGAACACGAAAGACGCATTTCGAAAGTGTCGCAGACCTGGCAGGAATGGCAACAATCGCAAGAAAGTGTAGATCGCATCAACAATGTCATCGAAGAGGTAAATTACTGACTTGTGGAGAATGGTTGACTGGCGAAATACCGTCCAGCAGGTGGCGTGGTTATTGTTGAAAAGTTTTCGCAGTGACTTAACTGTTTTCTTCGAAACATTCTTCGCTTTATCGACGAGCAGTTGACTCTTATGAAATTTGCCTATTTCGCTTTTCATTTTTCATGAGTCCGTCTAGGGGAATGTGACATGTTTTTCATAGCCGGACCCAATTCAGGGGCAAGGCTAGAAAGTCACGTGGAGGCGGTGACATGACGTTCGATCTTTAGATATAAGCTAGGAATGGTCGTTGCCTAGAAGACAGCCAATTCTAGCCTTGATCTAAAGATCAAACGTCCTGTTGCCCCCCACGGAACATTCTAGCTTCGTCCCTGGCCTAAATCGTACCAAATACGCACGATACGATCGATCCCAACCAATGAAAACTGCAGATGGGGGGGGGGTCACCATTTCGAGGTGTAGTTTTCGGAGGAACAGAGGACTCCTTTTGTATCAGGCAAAGTGATGTAAATAGAGCGAACTGCTTTATAGACATAAATTTCTTCCCTTCAAACGCAAATAATGCGACGAAAATAAAAAATTTCAGCGGATGCGAGGCCTGAGGGGAAACTTTCTGGCGCTTATACCTAGTTCATCAAGACATCTCTACTTTTGTCATTCATTTTTGATGACGAAAAAAATTTTTGTAGATCGAAGTGTGGATTCAAGAATCGTGGGAGATCATCCGCGTGCTGGAGAAAGAAGCGCAGTCGGTGCAAACATCTGACGATGCGGCTCGACTAGTCACTCGCGTCGAAAACTTTAAGCAGCAGCAACAGCTTCAGGAGGAGAAGATTCACGTTATCGAGGAGACCGCCAAAAAACTGCACTGTGAGTGAATTTTTTTGGTAGAAATGTGCGACTTATACCCATACCTGAGCAAGGTTGGTCCCCCATAACGTATCCTGTGTAGACTTTTGTAGACTGACCGTACTCTAATACGTAAGTTTTGGGCGTGAAATTCAAATTTTATATTGAAGTTTGAATTCCCGTGCAAAAAAGCCCGTGAAGTATGACGAATCCTCTTCCATTTTTAGGTCCGTGATGTATGTCAAATACGTAATGGCAGACCTTGCGCACGTCTGCTTATACCCAGTATCAGGCTTGTCAAGATAGACTCAGCTTTTCTTTCCTTTCCCTTCCTTTTCTTATTCTTTATTTTTATTTTTTCCCTACTTTTTTCACACTAATCAGCATCAGCTTGCTACTCATTAAATTTATGAACTCTGTGAAACATTTTTCGCACAGTACCATTGCGATAATTATTTTTTGCATTTAAATTTGATCACGAGGCTAAACATGTTTTCGCGGCTCTGTTCAGAACATTTATATTGAGCGAAGTTTTGTCGCTCTGAATTACGTAACGTGCCGAAGATCAATTAGATCGTTAATTGATAAATTGCTTTGCCGAACACTTGAAACTTTTGAGAACTGATCACAAAGCTGCATAAAATTTCGTTTTGCCGATAATAAAATGTACAGGGTGGCCCAGAACCATGTACCCACCCCATCTAACTTTGACTGGGGGGGGGGGTAACCAAATCCGATGAAATTTTACTGACATAAATTCATATGAAGGCTGGCATTCCACCAAGTTTCGTCCGAACGGAAGTGGTGTACCGTAACCACATGGGAGATTGTTTTATCAGTTACATGCACTCTCAGCGCTCAAAGCGCACGGGGCTTGTTTAGTGCAGTTTGATTGATTCAACTGGCGATAAAAATTGTCTTCTAACGATTTTCTTCGCCACATTTTGTCAGTTGAATTAATCAAACTGCACCAAACAAGCCCCCGTGCCCTTTGAGCGCTGACAGTGCATATAAGGGGTCGACCAGAAATTGGGAGGACAATGTTTGAATTCAAATTTGAAATTCAAATGTTTGAGTCGAAACAAGGCATAAAGACACCTTACATATGTCCTAATATGTGTGCAAAATTTCATCAAAATCCGACATTCCGACAGTTAGAAGGGGTGTTGACTTTGGCGTCGCGGCCATTGTCGGCCCACAATTGAACAACTCGTTTTGCGTGATACAGTTTTTCAACAGCCTTCATTTCCCTAGAAATTGAGCAGATATAGACAAGTTTGATATGAAATTAAACTGTGGACATTGTTCTAAAGTTTGCGCGCAGACAACTGCAAATTCTAATATTCGCATATAAAAAATTTGAATTTAAACATCGTCTTCCCAATTTCTGGTCCACCCCTTAACTGATAAAACAATCTCCTAAGTGGTTACGGTTCACCACTTTCGTTCGGACGAAACTTGATGTAATTGTAGCCTCAATAAGAGTGCATATGTCAGTAAAATTTCATCGGATTTGGTTACCCCAGTCAAAGTTAAATGGAATGGGTACATGCAGGCCCGGCTTTTACGTGGGCCTTTTGGACCTTAAGGTCCGGGGCCCCCCAGTCATCCACGTGTCAGGGGGCCCCTCGGCCGTCAAAAGAAGCCCCCCAAACGACAAAATACAAAGATATATGCGAAATTTTCGCCTTCGGCGGTAGAAAGTCCAAAAGATTTCGCCTGCGGCGGCTGAACAACCCTAAAATTTTTACTTCTGGCGGTTGAAAATCCGGAAATTTTTGCCTTCGGTGGTTGAAAGCGCAAAAATTTTCGTCTCTGACGGTACGTAGGGGCCCCCTCAAGACAAAAGGTCCAGGGCCCCCCGAACCTTTAAGCCGGGCCTGGGTACATGGTTCTGGGCCACCCTGTATTTTCCTTGCACTCTTGGTTACTCAATTTCATCTTACTTGTTTCAGTTGAACAGCATGACCACAAGCTGCAAGAAGTGAAGCGCAAGTACAAAGACATTGTCGATAAAATGTATCAATTCGGCAATAAAATGGTCACCGTAACCGAAACACTGCGACAACAGGAAATGGAAACGCTGCGAAAACAAGAAATCATCGCAAAAATGCAGGCGCCCGTCATCATGGTGCAATTGCGAGATTCACAGGTACAAAAAATGCGAATATGCTTGTCATGCGTTCATATGAAATATTTCACTTTGATCAGATAAAAAATGAAAATTAATCGAGATCAGTAATGGTTCATTGGAGATATTGAAAAATCTTTTAAATTAATAAAAATTCCTCAAACACAGATATTGTAATATCATCTACCGTAATTGAATACTACCGTACCTATATGATGTTCAGGTGGACGAAGGCCAGCGTTTCGAAATGTCAGCGCGCATCACTGGCGAGCCGGAGCCGACGGTCAAATGGCTGAAGGACGGCGTGGACGTGTCGTCCAACGCCGACTACATGACCACGTACTTGAACTGCACGGCTTCGTTGCGCATCGAAGAGACGTTTGTCGACGACAGCGGCATCTACACCGTCAAAGCTGATAATCCCGTCGGACATGTCGAGTCGTCCGCGAGACTCACCGTCAAATGTACGTCACAGTGAATTTAGCAAATATAGGGAGGGTTCTGCTTGCATTTGTATAACATGAATTATAGTACCGAGCGCGAGAAGTGTCCGATTCTTGCGATATCGCGCGATATTGCGCGCGACATGCGAGACAGCACTTTATGATAGCGAGAAAAGCGTATCGGAGCACGCTGCGGTGAGAGATGACGAATGACTAATTGACATAACTTTCACGTGAGACTGCGTGAAACCGTCTATTGTATATCCTAAAGCACTATCTCGCAAGATATCATCAGATATCGCGAGAACCGGACACTTCTCGCGCTCGGTACTGTAAATAATCGCATCAGTACTTATTGATTCATGGTATTTAACTAAATTTCAGGTATTTTAATGTAATCGAATGAAAGTCAAATTAAACATAGGTAAATAATATTCAGTTTGAGCAACATTCCAGTTCATGGCTCGCAATATTTTAGCAGTCATTACTTGCATATGTGCGCCCACCTAGTGTTACTATATTGGCACATTACACAAAAAGTGGAAAAATTCTTATTTGCGATTTTAAATTCAATCATTTTTGATGAATTTTAACCAACCGAGTTCAAAGCGATTATGAAGCCACAATTAAATTGTTCATCTTACTGATGTGAAACGATCGTGTTTCGAAAACTTTTCTTGTTACGTTTTTGTCACTGTTTTAATTTTTATTAACAAAAAGACAAAAATTTGTAATTACGACTGTCAACTTGACTTCTTTCAGCGCGCAGTCAGCTACAGGCAGAAATCGATGCGAACAAGCCGCGATTTGTCAAGCAGCTCAAGAACGTCACTGTCACCGAGGAAGAGACGGCCACTTTCGACTGCGTCGTCGTCGGCCAGCCCGAACCGGAGGTACAGTTAATTCTTTTTATAGTGACATTCTTAATAGGATCACATTCCTTATAGGAACACCTTTTCTTATAGGAACACTCCTTATAGGAACACTGTTCGGTCGGTCCCTTGAGTGTTCCTATAAAAAGCAGTTGACTGTATAATTCTTTAAATTCTCTGCGACTACTGAGTACAGCATTACATCTCAACTAAATTTGCACACAGTAATATTGACTGCGGGTTTTTTGCACATGTTTCTAAAGCTGCGGAAGTTTCTATGAAGTACGCATGTTTTACACACTTTGCAGACGATAATACAAAATTAGATCTCGTTTTACTGATAAAATGGCCAACTGAACGACAAATTTGACCAAAATGACTACCAAATGTTAATGTTTTTAAATCTTTCTATGCTAAAATTTCTTCATGAGAAGGTTGAAATAATAGAAGCACACGCAAAAATAGCCCAGGGTCCAGGGGTTTCCAAATAATAAAGCACAGTGCTGCTATTTCCGAAAGTACGGTACATAAGGAATAAATGACTTTCCCTCTGATTTAAGTCAGACTTCAGCAGCGCCCTCCCTGTCAGGTATTTCACGATCAGCTATTGTGTTTTCATTTCAGATCATATGGTATCGCGAAGACAAACCGATCCGCGAAAGCTCGAATATCAAGCTCAGTTTCCATGGAGATCACTGCTCACTTGTGATCAGGAATACAGTTCCGCAAGACAGCGGTCTTTATAAAGTATGATTTTTTTTAATTTTTCGTCTTCTTGAAAATGGCTTCTTCTTGAAGGTCACTGCTCGCAATGTTCTGGGCGAAGCGACGAGTTTCTGTCGATTGAATGTGCAAGGTAAGCGATGAACCAAAATAATGATTGAGAAAATGGGTTGAAGTTAGTTGGTTATGGAGCTCAATGCACGGGAAATATTTTTGCAAAATTTGCACTGAGAATTTTTTGTTTCCGGCACAGCATTAATCGCTGATATGTTAATGCATTTGATGAAACATGATCATTGATGAAACATCAACGATTATCAAGATATAAGCGGAAGAAGACAGTTGAATTGTGCTTGTGCATTCAACTTGTGCAACTGACATCTACCGTATTTATTCTAGTATAAGCCCCGGGGCTTCTATTTTTTGATTGCTCTCTAGGGGGACCTATATTAGAGACGGGGCTTCTATTAGAGACGGGGCTTCTATTAGAGACGGGGCTTCTATTGGAGACGGGGCTTCTATTAGAGACGGGGCTTCTATTAGAGACGGGGCTTCTATTAGAGACGGGGCTTGTATTAGAATAAATACGGTAAGTTAAAAATGAACGCGGTGTTCCTAAAAATACTCTCTCAATGCGCTTCCGGTCTTTACTTTTCGTAAGAAAAATATGAGCAAAAGAAAGCAATTTTCTTCGCCAACCTTTCCTACAAACACTGTTTTATGAGCGAACGGCGGACATTCTGCGTTGTTGTTGATGCATTTTTTTGGAAAGAACGCGCCATTTTACAGCGATCGTTCGCGCGCCTCCGCGGCCGCCATCGCCGCAACTGATGCAGGTGGCGCCGAGTTTTGCTCCGGCGCTGCACAATCAGACTCTGGTCGAAGGCCAACGCTGCATGCTGGAGGTGAGGGCGACGGGCGAGCCTGCGCCCACTGTCGTGTGGAAGTTCAACAATCGTCAACTTTTCACTACGCACGAGATTCAGGTACCGTATTTTGTTTACTTGTTTACTGATTTTGTTTGTAAGCTACTGTATTTATAATAATAATTGCGATTTTTACGTTTTGAAAAATCAAAACACAATTAGGTTGGGATTTTTGAATGTTTCGCGCATTCTTTTTGTTCAGAACACTTTCTTTAATTAATATTGCTGCGCCTTACGGCGAAAATTGGCTCTTTTACACGATAAAAGATTAATACACACTTACTTATCATTCCCGAAGTATGGTAGTTGTGGTAATCCTAAAGTAAGTCTCCTTATACTTGTGTGCTTGATTGAGCACAGCCGTTATTCGATCGCTCTCAAAAAATTATCTTCACGCGCTCATATCAATCAGAATTCCGTATAAAAGTACAGGTCAATTAGGAAACAAATGTTTCTCATATTCTTTTTATTTACGCGCTATTACCAGATATCAATATATCTGTGACTTTGCAGTGCAAAAATGAATACTTCTTTAACCTTTTGTAGAAATTGCTGCAAATTTAACGAATTACAGGTGATCGAGGCGCAGAACGGTTTCCACCGTCTAGTTATCGATCGCGTGGGCAAGGAGCACGCGGGATTGTACTCGGTGGAGGCAACGAATGCAGCCGGCGAGGCAAAGAGCGTCGCCACCCTCATCGTCTCCGTCCCGCCGACCGTAGTCAAGTCGGTCACGCCGATGTCGCCAACTCCGCCACCGAAACCCGCACAGCAACATTTCGACCACCATGGAACAGTGCGCGTTGTAGAAGAATACATGGAGAGGGATGTGCAAGAACTTGGTACGGTGGTACAGTCGAACCTGTATTAGTGCACAAGATGCGTATCAATTGTTTGAGCACACGCCAACATGAAAACTCACTACGCAGAACTGCGTAGCCTCTTTGTGCGGTCGCGTGTGCTCTAACAATTGATACGCATTTTGTGCACTTATCCGGGTTCCACTGTATTCTGCTTCGCAAATGTTTCATTACTTCAATGAAATGATTGACAGCCTGACATTTTAATTTTACTTCGAATCGCAAGCAATTACAGATAAATCTGTTGCAAAATAAATCTGCGAAAGTCGATTCAAATAACCTTGAATACAAACTTTAAATGTTCCTAACTTCAATAAATGATCCCAGAAAATGAACAAATCTCAAACTCGCAACGACTAGATAACAAAAAAGGGAACTAAAGAAACATCGCAAACAGTGGAATTTTTAATATTGTGTCTGCGCTCATTGTATTGTTTGATTCAACTGATTACACAATATATCACGAGATTGGAAAATTATTTGAATCGAAACAGAACTTATCTGAAATTTCAACATTCCGTACCGTGCAACGTAAACGTTATTTCAGGAATGAGTCAATCTGCGACGACGCCGGAATTTGTCCGTCGATTCCAGTCGGAATATCGGGTGGAAGTGAATGAAAAGATTCGAATGGAGTGTCTGTTGGTGGGCAACCCTCGCCCCAAAGTGCAATGGCTGTTCAACGGTCGACCGATCGTTCCGAACAGCGGATTCTGCCAGCTGACTAATGTGGGCGACACCTACGCCATCATCCTCAATCCTGTCCGTCCTGAACATCAGGTACGCGCGTTCAATTATTATGACAGAGATATTGGAACAGCGCCAGCTACGGAATTATATTCAGGGGGAGCCAACGAAAAGTGCAAATTTTGAAATTTTTGTGCAGTTTCTTTAGTCCTTATCGGGTTAAGCTAAAATTTGGCACACATACGCCCAAGACAAACTTTAAAGTGATAAAATTTCACTTACAACTGGTTAAATGCAAAAAACTATTATCTGGCATCGTACTTGTAACGCTGGTCCGAGATCAGGTACATGCTGGCGACCAGGAGGGAGGATCGCCGGGGTAC
>JAQGCX010001806.1:0-10064 GCA_034700205.1 Plectus parietinus
TGACGTCATAAGATAATCATGAGGCCTACCCTATTTTACTAAAAAATTTCTAATTTTAGTACTTTTGCAACACTGGTCTTAACTCCTTCTCGCAGCCGGAAAAACGCCGGTTAGCGTCGCCACATGTCTTGCTAGCAATACATCAAAAGAATAAAATCTTTACAGTCACTCAATTATTATCGTTCGATCCCCAATTCAGCGTCATCCGTACTGTTTTCATCCAAAGAATCGTCTTTCTACTGCCAGATCTGTGTTGCTTGATAATCAAACCTTTGAACACGCGATCTAACATTGAAAAAATTGCACGTTTTGTGTTCTCCACGTCATGTTTAAAAGAAAATTTAACAAT
Source organism: Plectus parietinus (assembly GCA_034700205.1). Classification (NCBI taxonomy): domain Eukaryota; kingdom Metazoa; phylum Nematoda; class Chromadorea; order Plectida; family Plectidae; genus Plectus; species Plectus parietinus. The sequence goes on from JAQGCX010001806.1 coordinate 350, forward strand.
TAATTTGACTGATTTCTTTGTTAAGTCCGATAAACTGAAAATCTCTTGGAAAGTTTTTACCATTTCATCTGCCGTAGTCCCAATAGACATGTAAATTTTGAGTCCACCATCGGGCTGCAATGATTTCAAGAGTGTAAGCAAATGAGATTTCTGATTTTCATTGAAAGAAGTAAAACTGAACAATGGCAAAAAAACGCCGATGCAACTTAATTGAGAAATAAATGAAGTAATTTGTGCGCTGAAAAAGTCGGGGAGCTGATCGGAAACAAACGACTGCAAATTCTCGTTTGCTTTTAATGAATCAATTAACTGTTTCTTGTCCTCACTGCTGAATGAATTGCATCTTGATATTTCAAAATGTGTCATTTTCGAGAGTTTCATACCACTTTTGAACTCAGTCCAGAAAGATGTCGGTAAGCCACTTGGCGCCAAAAACAAGAAAATTCGCAACCAACGCAAATTTTTCATGTTACCAACCTATCCAAACATACCGTAAGACACACGCTACAACGCAGACGCGCCATACGCGCCATTACCGTACCTAATAAGGAGGAACTATCCAAACAACGATGGAGTAATCCAAACATTTATCGAAACAGTCGAAATAAACGAAAATCGAAAGAAACAAAAAGAGTTTAGTCGATGAACAGAAGCGATAAAATACACACATAATGGTACACGATTAAAAGAAGTCAGCTACTGAAAGACCGTAAATTGGGGCTATGCGAGCGAGCATTTCCGTGCGGCGGGCCATTCGACCGTGAATATTGTCAACGTCGCCCAACTCCAGGCAGCAACTCTCACAGAAAGACACGATTTCTTCGTCTCGAACTGAGCCGCACTCGAAGTGCAAAGGACTCTTGCAAGCAGCGCAGATGTCAGCCGTCATAGTAGTACACTCCTTGCATGGCGCATATGTGATCTCCAGGGGTGGAAGCACTTGCTCCAATTCTTCTTCTGGCTCAGGCTCCACTTCACTTTCATCACACATCTCGTTATCGCCTGAAAATGGGTCATTAGCAATGATTGAGATAGTAATCAGTACTTACTCAGGCCGTCGAAAAACGAATCATTGAGTACTGGGAGGGGTACATGCACCAGCCGATTGATGGCAGAAGGCGGCGGTGGAGGGCGCTTGTGAGTACACGGCGGCAAATAAGTGTGAAATTTGGCTGGGCACTTGGAGACATCAAAAAGAGAGATCAAGGCAGGATCCTCTAGTTCGGGCAGTGCTTTTGCGTCCTTCTTGTTGTGACCGAAAAGGCAGGCGACATAACTGAGATGGCGCAAAATGATGGGAATTATGTCGGGCTCAGTATTTTGCTCTTCCAAAATCTCCAACGAAGTGAACCGCACTTTTGCTTTGACAATGCGTTCATCCAGTAGAACGTAAGCCGCGTCTCGTTTTTTCACTGGATACACTTTTTCTTCATCATCGAGCTGGTCGATGCGGCCAATATGCTCTTCCGTTTTCTTTTGCAGCCACTCGATGTAGGATGTGAGAATTGGCTTGGCCCCGCTCCACGACTGCTTCAAACCTAAACACACAGGTAAAATATATCTGAAATTGTCCAACAACAAAAAAATTACCTGAATGCCAGCCCTCGGCGCTGTTTGTAGTGCGACATAGTTCATTGTCCCAATGATTCCAATGATTGATATGTTCATCCGATGACAGCCATTGATTCTCGAAGTACAAAACGAAATTTTTGAACTGTGCTGCGTATCCGCGGACTTTGGGTGTATGGCGCAACACTTTGTCCCACACCAGGCGGACGTATTTTGGTGGCAGTAGCGGGAGACCAAGTATTTGTTTCTTCCACCTTTGCACTTCTGCGTTGTCTTTCAAAGGTTTGAGGCCTTTCTTGTCGAAGTTGCGACTGACGGCTTGACCAAAATGAAATCTACAACCTCTGACCTTTATGCCTCGCGCCACCGTTTGAAACTCCGATTCAAATGCAATCTTTGCGGCAGGCTCAAAGTCAATTAGCAATGTGCGCAACACTCCGATTGAACCTGTCTCATCTTCCAATTCGGAATTCAACCATTTGAACAATTGACAGTAATCAGATTTGGTTTTGCGAACCATGAGCACATGAAGAATGGGTACTGTCTCACCCCGTGGATGGCGGGCATGAATAGTGTACACCTGAGTGAAACCTTTCGGTGCCGATTTGAAGGTTCCATCAGCCTTCCACATTGGTGCTCTGCGCAACATTGCCATCCCTGTGTCACTCGCAAATATTTTGATATGACCATCGTCTGATTCGAAACGGAGAAACTTGCCTCCAGTCACAGTCGCCTAAAAAAATTCCGTTGTGAAAGACCAAGTTCATTTATCTAACAACGCCGACTCCTACGGGTGCTTCGATTGGCATGCACTTATCGCAGATCATTTCTTCCAATATCAGACCTTGCTGGCTCAAAAATTGAAAAACTGCCATAGGACTCTCTTGAAATAGATCAGCTATGTCCATCAGGTTCACTATCACTCGTGCGGCCATGATTGCCAGCCACGAACAAGAACAGAATGAAATGCACTGCCCTACTGCTTGTTGTCTTTAAAGGCTTCATATTCTAGTACTCCATCGTAAACTACTCCATCTACTCCATCGACTCCATCGTAAACTATTCTTCATTGAATCTGACGTAACAAGCTAATTAACTGACACATCGACGAGTGCGCGAGAGGGTATCACAAGTTCGAGGGGCGGGGCGAGCTCTTCAAGGCGGCTTCGGGGGAACAGCAAAACTGATGAAAAAATTTTCGAGGGTTGGGGGGGAGTTTCGACTGGTTACGTATTAAATTGACAGTGCAAGTAATGATCGTTTACCATCCAAGAGCGCATGCACACATCGCACGATCAGTTATTTTTTGAGGTGTAGCGCAGCCAAACTGCAATATTTTTTGCTGAAATATTTTTGCAAATTCGTAACAGTTAGGGGAACAACTTTAACGCTGGTGTACGTTATGTTGTCGCGCGTTTTTTTCAGAAAGCCTCAATGAGTTTGAAAATCGACCTTAAAAAACTCGCGTTCTTGAAGTAGATTTTTGAATTTCCGCCAACAGTTGTAATTTTTCAACATGTTGTAGCCTATATTATTCTCTATTCAAAAATATTAAGCTCAGCTCAAATGGATAAGTTTTAGGCGAGAACGAGCTCTGTGAGTGCGACGTGCCAGAAATCGTTGAAAAATTTTCATAGTCCAAGGTTGACCCGAGCTTGAGGATTTTGCCCATGTTGTCTTTTCAATTCACGCAATTTCACCAACGATTTGACACTAAAACAAATCATCGTCACTCCGGTGCAAATATATTCAACAAAACAAGAAATGGTAGTGACAATCCAGATCCAAAATAGCTTTTTCCGCACTACTGTTTGTCCATATGTCGTGGTCTAATAATTTGGCAGCACAAATAACAGAAAGCAAACAGAAAGGTACTTCTGACGAGTTAGTTTTAAAAAATCTGCCATGCTGTGGCAATAATAATACGTCTCTGTCTAATTTTTGCACTTATGAGTTATAAATGACTTGTAAAAAGTGTAGATGCGTCGGTCCAGCCTGGAATTGGTCCCGGTCCAGGAATGGGTCCAGGAAATTCATATTTAATCGGTTCCGGTTTGCCTGCTGGACCTTCGGCCCCAAAAATGAGGGGAGGGATCCAAAATCGATTTCGAAGCTCGATTTTGCTAACTTGTTTGCGAAATTCGGATTTCAAGATAAAATTTTGAATTTTAATGCCGGAATATAGTTAATTTTGTAGTTGTGACCAAATTTATTGGAGTTGACAATGAACAACACCGTAACTTGTACCGATACCAACCACTAATCAGTCCAGACAATCGGTCCCGGTCCAGTAATCGATCCAGGAAAATGACATTGGTCCCAGTCCTGGTGCACAGAACATCTGCAGTCCACGCCATAAACTGTGACTAAAAAGCGCGCTCTGCGCCTCTGGTCATTTGGCGCTGACCCAGATAAGACGTGCCTCTCACAATGCCCTCCGAGGGGCGCAAGAGGGCGCGCCGTTGTGTGAGGCGCGTCACTCCAGTCAAAAAGACAACATACATGGCCATACCCGAAAGTGTGTATATCTATACCCACTCTTTTTGCCCATACCCATACCCATACCCATATCCACTCGAAATTTTATACCCGAACCAGGTGTACCACCAGTACAACGTTTGGAATCGTGCTTCGCTGTGCTGTTCTTTGTTCTTGCTGAGAGTGGACGCGTGATCATTCTACCGTAACCGTTAATTTACGGTTGATCCGCGTAGCCGATGGCTCATAGTCGGACAAGCACTGGATAGAATGGGGGTTTTGAGGCCTTTGGATGGAATGGGGTTTTGGTGATTTTGGAGGCCAGAGGTGGGTGGAAACAGCTAGGAAACAGCCAGTTACACCTAAGAAAAACTTAGTTCTTTTCAATTTTCAAGAAACTTCAAAATTTTCAAAGTTTTCCAAAGACCCCCTGAGCGACTTTCCTCGAAATTTCGGTGCACTCGTTCTTATACAGGATTCCGACTGGATGTCACACCTCTGGCCTCCAAGACCACTGCATGGATGTGAGATTTCGAATTTCCCGCAAAATGACAAAAAAATATGCTTATTTTCTGGCGACCGATCAGTAACAGTACGTGTGCGGTATTGTAGTACACTTAATAAATGTATTTATTATTTATTATTTATTTATTTCCAACCACACGTGTTAGTACAGCACACGAAAGAGAAAACGGTGACAAATCGGTGAATGAAACGAGGGCAACAATCAAAGCCAAACCGAAAGACAGTTTGCAGTATAAAATAACTTGAAACTATGCTGACGAGATGCAGAAGAAAGAAGAGTGGATAATTTGATGAAGAATCTTTCGGCCTTATATAGGATTCAGATTTGTGAAGTCTCTCTGACTTAAAGTACGATTGTTCACAAAATGAACGTTACAGATTCGATGAAAAATAGTTCTCGTTTGGCGGAGAATGTGTGAATTGCGCAGACAACAAAGACATAGATCCCGGCGATCTGGTATGCTCGCAGAGTTAGAGGAATTTACTGCCATCAGCATTGAGCATCCTCAAAACTGCGGGCGAATCGTCTTCCAATTTCATGGTGCCAGATTCACTCTCTATAACAATTTTGTTTGATTTAAACAGCATCTTTCGTTCGATGCTGTTGTCTCACATCGGTTGGTACAACTGATTTTGCTTTTATTGCCGACCACACGAAAATGGACCAATCGACGACGACTGGATAAGCACCTTTTTCTTCTTGGAGCGGTATCTAATTTGGTGTGTTCGCCGAAAAAATATTTTCTTGTTTTGTAAGCTGAGACATCGTCTCCGACTTCATCGAAACCCATTATCAAGCAACTCACACCCAACCTACCTAAACCGTTTGGATTGGCAGAAGTAAATAGAAAGGCAGCGATTTCAACTTTTTTGCTATAAATTAAACCAGAAGAGATATTGTAAAATGTTTGGATGGGATATGTTTCCGTACTGAAGAGAGGTATTTTTCTTTTTGGTGAAGCAACGATCAAGTTTCTTGGAATAGCGATCGGAATGTTCCCGATCATCTGTTGGGACAGTGTGATTAGAGACTATGCAAACGTTTGCATAGTCTGGTCTTCGTAGTGCGTCAGCATCGGTGCCTTCTTTCGGTACGGATGACGCCGGTAACTAACGATAAGCTCCACCATTTCTAGGAATTGTGTGCAATTGTGTATCCCACACACCCTGAAGTCGGCCCGTATCCCACGCATCACTGCTGTTTACGTGTTTGTCTTCTATGAACATTGACGCCGATAAAACCGAACGTTCCTTCGCTCTGTACAGTTGCTTTACTTGTTGCTACGGTGCGCAATTTAGACATTCGACATCAAAATGAACAAGAATACGCTTGTCGCATTGGCGCTTTTGACGAGTGAGTCTGAAAACAAACTGCCTTGCTGTGGCAATAATAATAAGACTCCAACTAATCTTGCACTTATGAATTACAAATGACTTGCAAAATAGTAGTTCTGGCCCGTGTTTTATTTCAGACCGAAGGTATACGGTCAAATTTTGAAATAGAACCAAGCTTTTACTTTCATTTGTGTCGAAAAATATGACAATACATATTGAAACTGTTTCAGCCGTGTCTGAGGCATTCATGAATCACCACCATGACCTTGTTCTGCAGCGAGCAAAAAGACAGTGAGGACATCAACTTTTCCAAGCAAGGATCGTTATTTCGGTGACCTATCTTTCAGAATTACCACAGACGCCGAAAAACGCACGTTAAATTGTACGCTAAGATGTGTGGAAGCTATCAAGGATTTAGACCCAATGGAGATGAAAGAGTTTTGCAGGTAAATTTATTTCTTCGGACGCTAACAAAAATAGAAGGAAACGGAAAATTTTCGGCGGTACTACCCCTTACGCAAACTGTATGACCAGCTAGACAACTCTTCAACCTATAGTCCGTGATGGGCGCTGACCCAGATTAAACGCGCCTCTGATGATGGCGTGGAGAGGGCGCGCTTTTTAGCCACAGTTTTCAGTCTGGAATGTAGCGCCGCCTGCCCTGTTTCTTCTGTTTACTTTATATCGCATTCAGAAATATTTACTATTTACTTTTTTTTCGAAGAGGGAGGACCTAGGGTGGTAGGCCCTGGCCAGGATGGGGTACCCCCCTAAACCTCTCCTGGCGACAGCTATGCCTGGTTCTGTACCCGTCGACATCACGATTTGTTGCTATACTCATAATTCAAGTACCAATTCTATCGACTTTGCAGTGACTACAAGAAGTTTACCAACTGTGCCACTGAATGCAACGCTCAATCAACTCCTGTCACTCAAACTATGGTTGACATGTTTGATCCGTTTGACATGATTTGCAATCGCCGTTATGAAGGTGAGTTGGGGCAGTTGTCTAGTTGAAACAAACCAACAAGAATGCAGACGGCAGACAAATAAAACATAGCAGTACCGAGCATACCTGAGCAAGGTTGGATCCTAATGACATGATGGGTCGACCTTTGTAGCATTAAGGTACTCTAATATGCAAATTTTGGGCGATAAAACTCAGATTTTGTACGTAAGTAAGAATTCCCGCTCAGAAAAGTTCGTGACGTATGTCAAATACGTTTTGACGGACCTTGTTCACATATCGTACTGTGAGAGCATTTCAGCCAGAACATAACATATCCATCCCAGCCGCCAGTACGGCACAGAAAGTTGATTTTAATGGGACATGAAGTTGGTAAATCCCAATTACCGCCATAAAGATGGGCATTTAAACTGAAAACTACAATGTTTTCTTGACCCTCATGAATTTTCGGAAAAAGTTTCATCAAACATTTTTCTGTGTTTTCCTGACAATATTTTTCTTTCCTAGAGCTCGTCAGTTATACGCCGTGCTACGTCGAGACCGAAAATGAAAGTGCGAATTGCTCAAATACATGCGGATACAGCTCAGAAGCAGAAGAAGCTACGTTGGAAAGCGAATTGGTAGCGCTTGGCCCAACTAAAGCGTTCAACAGGTATCTGAAGAAATCGTGCGGGTAAGAAATCAACGTTTATTTGCATACCGTACTGTACAAAATGTTTGAACCTGTTGGGAGGATTGGAGAGACATAAATGCATGTGATTATATCGGTCTTGCAACATTTGAGCATGCTGAGAGGATATGGGGGAAGAAATAAATGCGATTGTTTGGGTCTAGTAACATTTAAACAGCCCCTTCACATATCTTGGCAGCCTCTAGAATAGAGAAGAGTCGCCTTTACAAGCTCAAACACCACATCCACCTTCACCTGACCAAGGAGCGTAAGCCAAACTCTGATTAACTCCTTCACAACCTCTTCTCGTTTTTTATTTTCAGTTATAGTTATCCACTTTGTCCATATTTTCAGCTTCCTGTCCTGCCAGCTACGCTGTGAATCACCAAGCATCCACAAAAACTGCCAAGGTAAAAAGGGTCAGCAAGCCGTGGACTTCCTGCATACGTTCTACGATGCGAGCATCCAGTCCATGTACAACGGTTTCAAATCTGTTGCACCTGCAATTGAAAATCCTAAGGACTGTCTGAAAAATAACTAACCACAGCTATCTTTCAAGAAAATAAACGGTCATCGCACATTGAATAATCAACGATAGTGATGAACAATTTTTCACTGAAATTATTTGATTAATCAAGGTTTCTCTAGCGGTATTGCGGTGCATAGTTTCACACTTGTATTGATTGATTATCGGCTCATTGCGTTGTGAGTACAGTTGTTATTTTCGAAAGAAGAATTGTCTTTGTATTAGAATAAATGCGGTTCTTCATATCGGTGAAAAAGAATGGACCTGCGGAATAGACCTCCGAAGAACGCAAAATCGAGCATTTAAAGGTCACTTCATTTCGATGTCTCTGTTCCAAAATTACAGGGTAGTACAACGAAAAGGGAAAGTGTTTCAATTAGTGTAAGTCGGGAATAACTCAGCAGAATAAGCTGAATTTTGGTAGACACATGCCCCAAAACCGAACTTAGACGCTGCTAAAATTTGAAATTTATCGATTAGAAATTTGTGGAACTATGCAAATTTTAGTGAAATGCGCTTTTTGCAATCAGTTTTTTGACCAAAAATCAGATTTTGGTTTCAAACAAGATATTTAAAACCCATCGACATGAAATTTCAAAAACTTTTCAGTTAGTGTCTGGAGCATATGTCTATCAAATTTTAGCTCACTCGATTCTTAATTCAAATATACAATCTGGAGCCAGGCAATAGTAGTACAGCCAAGCCCGGATTGTCAAATTGAGGGCCGGGGGGGCACGGGCCGAAAATGAGAAGGGGGACTCTTACCATTTTTCGGCCCGATCTTTTTGTAAATAGTTAAGGATCCCCCTTTACGATTTTTGGCCATTTTGAAAGTGGGACCGAGGGCCGTGGGCACGTGCCCATGTACCCTCACTATAACCGGGCCCTGACTACAACACTGTAAATTAATCGACAACAGCAGGATCAGTACTTTTGCGAAGGACAAGATCGCTTTCACTCGCAGCTCTTCTATTGTTTTTCAAGCGCCGCGCGACACTTCTAAACGGCATTTTGAGCACGTGGATCTACGTGCGACGGTAAAGTCGGCTGATACGGTTAAATACGGTTCGATTAGAAAGTGTTCTAAAACTTATGATAAGTGCCGTACTAAACAACCAATCCATCATACCGATTGGCCCGTTGCAAATGCAATGAAGGACCGTGAAAATCAAACATACTTTTGCAAGGGACAACGGGCTCACGAAAATGGTCGACTTGCGCCGATTTTGCTATTTTCATGGTTAGCTGTGAATTGAGCTTATGAACCGAAAAAAATGTCCTCTTTCGATTGGCGTAAAAATGTTGTGAGTACAGTTTTATTTTGGGAAGAAGAATTGTCCTTGTATTAGAATAAATGCGTTAATTTATTCGGTAAAAAAGAATGGATCTTCGGAATGGATCTCCGAAGAACGCAAAATCGAGCATTTCAAGGCCACTTCATTTCGATGTCTCCGTTCCAAAATTATGAGGCCAGGGAGCCTGATCGCGCCTGGGGCTAGGGTTTGCCCTGTTTCGATTTTTTATTTCGGAAAAGGAAAAGGAATTTCGAAAAAAATAAAATTCAATCAGAAACAGAATTTTTCGGAATTCCTTTATTATTTTTTTGAAAAGGAATTTTTCGGAAAATAACAGAATTTTTCGGAAA
>JAQGCX010001807.1:0-10064 GCA_034700205.1 Plectus parietinus
AAATGATGCAATCAGGCCAAAAGAGGTAAGTCATAGTAATTATGCACGCTCTACACGATGGTATAAACTAAATGTTTCACGCGTGCAGTTCTGGTACAGTTGCACGAACTTTCCAGACAACCTGATATCTGAAAATTTCTAAGTTAAAATGTTCTTTACAGCGCGCAAAAAAAACCGCATCTTATTTAGTTTTCAATGAGCTGAGTTACAGGTTATCAAACGTGGGCAGTTTCTTTTGCGCCACACTGTATGCTCGTCTGTCATCATTTTTTCTCGAAAATCAACCCATTAGCGAGCAGCGGAAGACCGTATTTTTTACAATGAATATTTTCAGAATTACATAAGCGATCATGATATTGTGTCACGGTTCCTTAGAAGACCTCTGCCAAGTCGACCTACAGACCCTGATAGTAAGGCTTTGTGCCTCTTATATTTAAGGAGCTGAAAATGAAAAGTTGAGTCAAGCCGTCTAACCGGTACTAAACTTCTTCCGAAAACACACTTAATTGTACTTCTCTCATGCACAATGCGAGCTTATATCTCTCTCTATATATGTACAGCAAAGCGATATTTTTTACCTGCCATCTTTGTGTGACAACAGGCAGCCGAGAGGAATTATTGCGAAACTGAGTGTGAGATGATATCTTTTTGACAATGATCGGGAGCCGGGACTGTCTCGAATGCCAGTACTGTGAATATAAAGTATATATCGAGAACGATTATAATGTGTGTAATGCGCTAACTATGTATTTTGAGGCAACGCAAGGAAGCAAGATACGGACTACTATGCTGCGACGCCACAATCTTCATGTGCAAGCAGTGTTATCGCAGATGATGACATCACGGCGTCGGCACCACCAGTCGCTGCGCCTCATACTGCTTCGCGGACATATTCATATTCCGCACCAGTGATCAGAACTGCATGACAAGTTTTTCGCAGAACACTATCGCAATTTAATGGGCCGTAAATGAAGTTTTCTGTCATCCGCTTACTTTTGCCTCACGTACCACATCAGCTCAAAATATTTGAAAAGAGCGACTTTAGGATTGTGAAAATTAGGTAATGAGCAATGTTGTGCAACTATTTATCGAAAAATACTTTTCATGCACTTCAAAATAGTTCTGGCAAACGAAAGGACACAAGGGTCCCCCCTTATGTTTTCAGTATTTAGCAAGTGTCCAAGACATCCTAGCTGATGGTTGAAATATTAGTGACCCAGGGGTCACTAGTTCTTAATAAATTCAAAAAGCGCTGTCGATGATTCACTCAGTCGCCCTGTTTTCGGGCATATTATTTACCGCTCGGAGATACAAAATGTGTAGGTGGAGGATGGCACGGAAACAGCACTGACGCGCGTACCGTTGACAAGTTACGTCTGCTTACTTTGAGACAGCTTGTGCGGCAAACACTGTGGCTTGTTATACCAAAAGGTTTTTGCTCGCTAAGTGATCCGCTTGCTCATCATTTTCCATAACAGCTTTTCTTCGAATCTTTTCGTGATCAATTGACGATGCTATGTTCTCCAAAATATATCATAGCTAAAAAGAAATAGTCAGAATGTAATTCTGGTTGGTTTTTGTCTCCTTCGTCTAACACAAACTCTGGTACAGATGACATGATACATAAAGATTGTAGTAACATCATGGTCAAGAAACTGTTTCGCTCTGTTTCTTTTACCTTTGTCTCACCTCACTTATGCGCACCTCTTTCGGTAAGGAATCGAGAAATGGGTCTTAGTATTTTCAAAACGTTTGCATTGCCGACAATGCAATAACACATTTGTCGCTGATGTGATCTATTGAATTATGTGGTGAAAATTGAATTGCTTGAATCATCTGAGAGATGGCCGCTAGCAATGGGATGGGACCGACACGATTTCATTTCTCAAAACATCGTCAGTTGTCAGAAGCCAGCTGTGAGGGAGGGGGATGGCCCAGGTCCTCCAAAGAAAAATTCGTTCTTCCCTTAAGCTAGCGTAACCCCAACCATTTTTTGCGCTTAACAAGTCCCCTTCCCTCTTCTATAGCTTTCGGCACATGTTGTTCCCTGGCGTTATTTGACGAAGTTAATAAACTCCAATGCATCTTTATCGCTCCCTATATTTACTGACGTGTTATTCGTGCGCTGTTTACGAGCTTTGCATGACTTGCACTTCTGCCAAAGTGCTAGATTGACGTAAAACTTTACTGCTCATCGTTTCGGGCGATATGCGAAAACAAGCAAATGAGACATGAGGTACTCGTTTAAGTGGAATGAAAATAATTTGAGAAAACATCAAGAGAGGTGTTCTGAATAAATTTTCTGCTACATCAACTTCCCCATCATTCGCGTCCCATCATTGATTCTTGGGCCGTTTATTTTTGTCACAGAGTAAAATATAGCACTATTTCTCGCCTTGAAGTTGGGCGACTGAGACGCTTTATTTTCCTTTTATAATTTTTTACTGCCGATTGAACTGATTGATATAGATAGCCGTTTTTTCTCAATCAGTCGTGTACTGCTTGGCTCGATTCACCAGTAAATCTATCGTTTTCAGCAGAACCAAAATATCGTGCTGCTTCTAATCAATCAACGGCGCTGCAATTCAAACAATGAATTGGATCATCACAATTTTATTTTGGTCCTGCAATCTTTCTTTCTTTGTGAACTTTTATGGTGCGACAGAATCTGCCACTGGTTTATTCTTTAATCTAACAGATTGCAACAGTTAGTTATTCTTTCTTAACAAATCTTCATCATTTTATCTAAAAACTTTCAGAGTGTTGCTGTGAAACTGATAATATCTTTTTATTAGTAAATTGGCGAGTAGCATGAATTGCTTTATTGAATGACAAAAGATGCTCTTATGCGGGAATCTAAAAACAATCATCTTCCATCAAGTTTAAAGCATATGTGTTTACATTGGAACATGTTAACAAATAAAAATTACTTAGACTCAATCTCCATATTGACTCCATATCGAAGTGACACATAGTTAGAAGAATTCCCAGCATTATAGCAGTTTTAAAGATGTTCATGATGACGCGTAGCATCTCCAACGAACTTTATTTTTTTTTATAATACAGCTCAAATAATATTAGTAATTCATTTCAGCTGGCGATCTGATGACAAGATTTTCTGTATCCCTCACACCCTACCCGGCACTGTTTAGTTCTGTACAAACCACTATTTGGCTCGGCGGTTGGGTAAAAATGGCAAAAGAAGCCAAAAAATGGGCACGAGAAGTGACCGTCGAAAACTTTGTTGCAAACATCACAACCGATTTCTATGTTGAAGACAGGAACAATCCTCTTTTCCCGTAAGGAACCTGATTTTTGACAATTGTGCATACTCTCGTTGAACTTATGTTATTTTCCTACAAAATAATTTTCTCACAAAATATTAAACCAGCTAATTATGTAAACAAAACATATTTGTAGTTTTATTCGCTTAATTTCTCATCACTGTCAATGACTCCAGATATTTTGCTTAAGCTTATTGGCGGAACTCAACAATACGCATCTTTGCGACAATAATGAGAACAGTTCAATGGTTGCCAAAGAATTTATTCAGTCATTGCACGCAGCCATGTCAAATTCGGAAAACAAGAGATTCTTTATTCCGTTGGACATCAGCGAAATCAACAATATTCTTCTACACAAAATGATGCTCTTAATCACATCGATTCCTGATCCGGTAAGACACTTTTTCAAAATAAATGTCAAGCTGGAACTTGGAAGGGATATTTTAAAGTCTCGTGATGCATTATATTCCTGTCTGGAATTCACAATCCATTGTTTTATTGAGCGCACAAACCCTGATTTTGATGATTTAATTGCGTTCATAAAATGTTATATTGGAGTTTGAGAATTTGAATAGGAAATAAATTTTAAAAGTGAGAGTAAAAAAGAGATATATAGCTAGATACTAAACCTATCTGGACAAGCTTGTTTTGCCCTTTGAACGACTATACAAGTTTGCCAGGCTCTAGGCAGGGCTCGTCAGTAGACGACCCAGAGACCTTCTAACTGCCCTAAACCTATGCTTACGAGACAAAAAATAGATAGTCAAAATAAAATTTTATGGCAATGTTTATCTGGTGATTAGGGACAAAAAACAAGTACAATCAGGGATTTTCACGTACTCCAGATAAAGTGGAGTAGTGAATTATTTTAAGTTTTAATTATAATAGTTGAAACCGTCGCCTTTTGGTTCCCAATGTGATAACATGCAAACGATATCACCAAACTGAGAAATTTTCTTCAAGAACAATTTTAGGTATTGGGTCAAATCCGTGTGCACGTAAAATATCGTGACACAAAATTAGCATGCGTGCAATGGGACTTGCGAACAGAAATCATGAGTAACGTCAACAATGATGAACATTCCAAACAAAAGAGCAATTTTGTTAACGCTTTTGATACGCGGAAAATCGCAGAACCAGGAACCGACGGTCGATTGAAATGCCCGCCAAACGCAGGACCAACGCCGGAAGGAGGGTGCAAGTGCACTTTCCCTCTATCAGGACCATATTGCATGTTTATGTGCGATTTCGATCAAATTGAACCTGAAAACACTCCGTGTTCTGCTGTTTATACTGGTCCTGGCGAATGTAGTTTTACTTCGCTGGACTATTCAAATATGTGTCTTGTTAGACACAATGTAAGTCTCGTAAAGGCCATAACTGTTTTGGCACACGGTTTCTTTTCGATCACAATAGATTGGCGGATGCAGAACTACTTTGCCATGAGCCCTTATTCAGTTAAACTTACAGTAATTAATGGAGACGACGGAGCACTCTTTGGTCTGTTTACTAATAAGGTATTTTATTTTCATCGGTGGAAAAATATAATCAATATGACAACTGTTAGACATTCAGAAGAAGATGTTGAAACCAAATTAAAATTGAAATCGAATACCAATTATTTGATAACATTGAGTGTACGCTCACCATCTATTTTTCAAAACAATGTTTACATCGATCTTGGAACGAGGGATTTCCGGTCCCCTGAAGATTTCCCTCAGAGTCCACGATTACTGGAAGCAAAAATTGTGAGTGAAAAACACATCGATATCGATTGGACTCTTGAACATTGTTCTGGTATTATTCGTCGCTATGAAACTCAAATTTGGTGCAATTCTGATGATGGCCAAATTACCATCCGTAACGTCACCTTGGCCATACCGTTCAACTGCAGAAATAACTCGAGCTTTCCTCACTTCGTAATTCCACTACGGAAGAGCTACTTTGGAGAGAAAATTAACGTTCAGGTAATGAATGGTTTTAGTACAGTACATATGCCAGATTCAAAAATCTCGACTGCAAAACAAAGCCATGCAGTCGGCTCTCTATTCATTTGGTAACCTATTCTTATCGACTTTTATTTAGAAATAACTTATTATTGTAGTTATGGAAATATTTTAGCTAAGAGTTGCTACCAGTGTGGGTTACGGTAATTGGAGCGAGATATATTCACTTTCGGTTCCTAGCAAACCATGGCCAACTTGGTTAATCATAATTGTATCAGTCGCAGGATTTATCATCGCCACAGGTCTCTTCACTGTCGGCTTCGGGTACTACTACAAGATTTATATTAAGGTAAGTTGGAGAATTGTTAATGAAAAATATCACATCATGTGCTATGCGAAATCTAAATTCTATGCCAGTAAGCATTGGTACCAATGAAAATTTGCAGGATGTCATAAACGCTCATCATACTGTTTCACGGTTCCTGAGAAGACCTCTGCCTGATCGGCCTGCAGACCCTGACAGTAAGTTATCTTTTAGTTTTACTTTGGCCTTTGGCTCAGGCTTAAGCTTAGGCTTCGACTTGAACGATTCAGAATAAAATTTGTTTGGTTCGCCACTGACTTTTCCGCGAAGTCCTTCTCTCGAAAAAAATTGTTCTCTATTTCTCATTATCCTGACTGCGTCTATTTTCTTCCAAAAATGGGGTTGCGGTATCTTAAATATTAAGCAAATGGTAACCTTGTTTTTTTATCACAGCAGGTCGTCGGGAAATGCAAATAGATCCAACAAAAAAATTAAATATCGTAGACGTTAATAACTCAATTGTATTGCTCCATGTGAACTTTTTTTTAGGTGACGCCAGGAAACAGGACCCGGACTACTATGCGCCCACGCCCCAATCTACACGTTCAAGCAGTCTTATTGGAGATGAAGATGTCACGGTTTCGGCACCATCAGTTGCAGTACCTTCACCATATACTGCTTCTCAGAATTATTCATATACTGCACCAGTTACAGTGCCTCCACTATACACTGCTTCTCAGACTTATTCGTATACTACACCAGTGCTGAATGTTGTGTAAATATTGGGACGCTGAGTAACTCAGATTGTACTTATGTTAGTTTTAATTCTACTTTTTTGAAGGCATTCAGTCGAATGCGTTGCTGAGTACGTATTTGGTTTGATGTGCGTTGTTATTGTTGTAACTTTACGTATACTGTAAATATCTAGCAATTATACAGTTTAGGAAAGCCAAAACAAATGTAACAATAAAAAATACATTTCCGACAAATACTTGAACCGTACCTAACGTATAATGTGGGCTTGGGAAACATTGGATAAGGTTTCAGTATCTCCCTGCAGATGCAAAATTGCAGACTCAATACACCAATCCAGTCGAAAAGCTTACGCCTGTCTGTACGTGTCGAAAATTGTACTCCCGACCCAGTGTTCCCATCGGTTACCAAGATAATCGGTTACCGAAATTTACCGAAATAATTTCGGTCAGTTACGAATCAAAATCGACCGAAATAATTTAGATTTGTTTCGGTAACCGATGGGAACACTGGTCTCTCATAACCGATTATGACTCATAACTGACCGAAATAATTTCGGTTAATTTAGGTTAATTTCGATTTTTTTGATAACCGATGGAACACTGTAACCCCACCTACACTCAAAAAATGCTGACATCGTGACACAGCGTTGTTTACGAACAATGCATGACGTACGCCTCTGCCAAAGTTTTACAGCATTTCCTTCGAGCGATAAACGGTCAAACGATCGAAAACAACCCTTGTTTTGCTCGTTGTTATATCGAAGAAAAACAGTTTGTGCTAGCCTTGAACGAAGGTGTTTTTGTGCTTGAAGCCTTTCTTTGAAATAAAACCCTGCTGCTAACTGTTAACTAAGCTGCAGTCAAAGCTGCAGTTAAATAAGCTGTTAACTAAGCTGAACAATGAAGCTGTTCGTTCCGATAATTTTATTTTGGCTCTACATTCTCTTTGTCATCACACATGGCGCGACCGACTCCACTACTGGTTTTTACTTTAATTTTACAGATTGTAACGGTGGGTAATCTTGTTGACAATTGATGGTTCTGTAAAAGTCTAAATCCGGTATATACCTTTAACAATTGTTGGTTGAAGGTAACTTACGTTACTAGCTTTTCTCGAATTCTTTTCACAAGCCTGTTGCGCAAGCAACTTGGCGGATGCGAAAATCGCATCATTTTGGCTTCTTTAATTTTATAGCGGTTCCCAAGTCAAAAACAAGTTAAGCTTATTATATGCATTTGAGGTCGTAGATTTCGAAAATCATAATTGTTTTCGTGATTCGGCTTAGAAATGATCGAAAACAGCTTACAAATTGATCGACGGAGAATGGTGTATTGATGCGCAGGTCGCTGAAACTTGAAATGGATTTGCATATAATCTTGATCAACACGCGCAACATTACTAATAATGCATCAAATCCATTCCGAAATTCTGTGATCAGCGCATCAATACACCATTTTCCGAGTCGTCATCAATCAGTTTATTTGCTATTTTTGATCATTTCTTAGCCGAATCGAAGAAACTACATAATGCGCTTTTTGCAATCTACGACCTCAAATGTTTATAATAAGCTAAACTTGTTTTTTGACTTGAGAATCACTTTACCATCACCGTGATACATTTCAGCTGGTGAAATGATGCTAAAATTTGTTGTATCTTTCACACCATATCCGGTACTGTACAGCTCCGTACAAAACACGATGTGGCTTGGGGGAACTGTAGAATTGACTGAGAAAGCCAAGCTATTTGCGCGAGCGGTTGCCGTCGAACACTTTGTCGGAAACATCACAGCCGATTTCTTCGTTGACGACAGGAACAGTCTCCTTTTCCCGTAAGAGTCTCAGAAACGTTTGCTTGTGATAAAAAATTTCAGCTTGATTAAAATATAACAAATAAATTTAAATGCCATCCTCAGTACATTTCATAATTCGACAATTTTAATTGTCGTGTAGGATGGCATTTAAATTTATTTGTTATATTTTAATCAAGCTGAAATTTTTATCACAAGCAGTCGTTTCTGAGACTCTTTTACGGGAAAAGTACGGATAAGTGCCAATTTCATCTGGGCCCACCGATGATTGCACTATTTTTTCTTTCTATTTCTTCTCCATCGCAAACGAGTGTTTCGTACAACAGTCAAACTCAGCACATACAACACACGTGAATGAATCTGTTTAGAGACCAATCCACTCACTCACTACGCACGCACCTCGCACTGATCCATTGTGATGAGCTGTCATGACGATGACAGCTTATCTCATTCATGTACTGAATTGATTGCTGGTATAATCACTGATCACAATCCCGGAATTCTCAAAACCGAGATCATCGAGAACGATAAATTTCGAGAGTCACCAAAACCGGGATTTTCGAGACCGAGATATCTCGAGAGTCACAAAAACCGAGAAATTCCTGGGATTCCTCGAGAACCGAGAATCTGGCTTACATCTCTGGATACAACCAGTTTTCTAGGGGTACAAAAAAATTCTGCGGTACACTCTTCGTGCAGTACTGGGCACAAGACCCTGTAGTCTAGGGGTATGTACCATAGCTGTAGCCAGGGGGTTTAGAAGGTAGCCCTCCTGATCGCCGAAGGCGGCCGAAAAAAGATAAGCGTCCCCCCTTTGTGATTGCAGCCAAAGACCGCAAAAAATTTTGAATTTTTGAATTCGCGGGCGAAATCCCGACATGGGCACTCCCCCCCCCTTCTGGCCAAGGTCCAACGCCTCCCTACCCCTGGCCTCGGACCCCAGCTACAGCTGTGGTACGTACCCACCTCTGCTTCTAAGTATAGGTTTAACTGACTGGCAGAGGTGGGCGTGAGGCGTTTGGGGTTCAGGGGGTGCGCACCCCCTTCCAGCCGCCAGCTTTGCAACTTTTGTCAAAAAATCTGGAGATGCAAAAACGTGTTTGTCATTTAGTGGTGGAAATTTTTTTGACAAGCACTGGATAGAATGTTTTGACGTCCCTCCACCCAAAAAAATGCATTCCACAGATGCCGAGACTTGAACTGCCCCACCTCTGCTGTTTGATTGGAGGCTTCGCTGTTTTTAATTTTTAATTCTCGTGATAAATAGGAAAACAATGCGCCAGTTAGGAAAGTGGATTGATTTGTTCAATTAGGTTTCTGCGTCAAAAACTTTATTTTTCTCTCCACCTTTTTGTCGTAGTAGTGAGCAATAGCAGCGGCGCATGGATCTTGCATGAGACGAAGAATTTTGAGACGAGCAATAGATGCAGCTTCCCTGATCGCCTGCCGTTGTGAGTTGTTATAATGGGCAGGAATGGCAATAACCGCATCCTCGACAGTTGTGCCCAAGAAGGCCTCAGCATTTTCCTAAACAAACTCTCAAAACTGAATCGTTTTACATTTGCTGTGAAACATTTATGCCTTATTTAAAATGTTCGTTCTTACGCGAAATTATCATATTATTGGCAAAGCAAAGACGTTTATGGAGCGGTTAAAGGCCAGGGCCCCCCCATCGGATTGAGGCGCTAAGGGCCTTCTGGCGTCACCCTCCACCAAACGGTCCAACTCCTGAGCGGTAATTTTTTTTGGAGTCATCCCCCCAAAGTCCGGATCTTGGACACCCTGCTGGACATCCCCGCCGCCAGAGAAAGGGTTCATAGCAAGGCGTTAAATTTTTGTCTATGACCGTGAAAATTGTCAAAATTTTTTATCTCAGGCTCTGAATAACCTTTAAGACACGATTTTTCTAAGGACCAAGCATGGCTCGGCACAGTTTGCAAAATATTTTTGATTTTGCTGAAATTCAT
>JAQGCX010001808.1:0-10063 GCA_034700205.1 Plectus parietinus
AACTAGCTACATACTGGTCCCCAAACATGGGCACGGGAGGATGGGGGGGATATCCCCCATGGGTCTAGATCCCCTTGCCTTAAAACATGCGGGGGGAAAACAGGTCAAAAACTAAAATGTTTTCGCGTTGTGTCTTATTGCTTATTTTCAATATGATTGTAGATTTTAATGTTTTTTTAATAGTTACGATTTGTTTTTTGAATAACTTTACATAAACAATACCGATTAGTCTGATATTGGGTACAGGTATACTAGAGTGATTTATGTGCATACTTTATTTAATTCTGTGCAAGTCTATGTGCATACTTTATATAATTCTGTAGATGTAACGCAGATATATGCGGTGTTGTTTTTTAAAGTGTCCAAAAAGGGCAAAAACAATACAATCGGGGCGTCGCGGCGCGTAGGGCAAAAATCATAGAAAATTCAGATGGCATTCGATTGAGATGGCACTCAATCAGAAAGTAGCTGAAGTTCTGTTCTTTCAAATGCGCTATCACTCTTTGCACATAAATGATTATATGTCAAACGCCAACTGAACGAAATTGGATGATGCATTTCTTTTGATGAAATTTTGATGATGAAATGAGGGGGATTTTTGAAACTTTGATAAATTACTGATTCACTCATTTAATTAGATTAAATCTGTGTTCGTTGGAAAGCCCGTGCAATCCTCTATCTTATTTCACCCTCCTTGTTTAATTAAGCGATATCATGGCTGCGCACGAAGCCAGCAAAAAGTTGATTCGAATTTCATCATCAAAATTTCATCAAAAAATGCATTATCCAGTTTCGTTGACGAAATTGACGTTGGACGAACAATCAGTTTCATTCAAAGATTGATATCGCATTTGAAAGAGCAGAAATACAGCTACTTTCTGATCGAATGCCATCTCAGTTTTCTATTATTTTTGTCTTATGCGGCGCGCGTATTTGACCACTTTAAAAACCAACACCGGATATCTCAGCGTTACATAAACAGAATTTAGTCAAATTTGCACACAGACTTGATAACCTGTCTAGTAAACCTGTACCGAATTTCAGACTAACCAGTTACGTTATGACAGAGTTATTCAAAAACAAATTGTAACTATTAAGAAAAACACCCTGTATTTTGCGATATAGAAAAAAAGAATATAGCCTCGCGGTTTTTCACTGCCGAGCTGAAATCCTTAGAGACATGTTTAGGTAGCCAACCTTGATTTACTGTTTTCTACTCTGTAGTCGAATTGCATTGCGCTGAAAATTAATTGCTCTTCAGGTGAATTTTCAGACAGAAACATGTCGAAGTAAATTTCTTCTGTTTAGGGTACAACTTAGAAAATGGAAACCAATCTTAGCGAATACTGAAAAAGATGATCGTTCCGATAAAAGTGAAAAAAATTCGTCAACATTTGGAGCAAGTTTTTCAACAAAGCCATATTTTAGCAAAACAAAAAGAAAAAAAACATGCGCATCCATATCGAAATTAGTCCTGAAAATTGCATTTTGGACAGTTGTTTACCTCGGAGGGAGTTATCTCACAATTTCGGAATCAATCAATTTATTTCAACAATACAAAAGCAATCCCACGATTTTTCAAATTACAAGCAATGCGAACAGCACGATGAATATTCCTGATTATACTCTTTGTTATGGATTGACTGCCACAACACTTTTCAGCCAAATTACAGAAAGCAAATCGCCATATACAGATGCTTTGACTTCGTTTTTTAACAACATCACAAAAGATGGAGTATTTAATGTCAATCGAGAAGAAATATACGAGGACGAAGTGTATATTGTTATCTGGAACTACCTGACGATGATTTACGAAGCCGAATATTTGACCGAAAAAATTTCAAATCCGTTCTTGAGCCTGAATCAATCTGAAAAGATGGAAGAAGACGAATGGGCGGCGATGGGAAACATTCTGATTCCCAAAATTGCTTCACTTGATATCACAATTGAACAACTAAAAGCAATCTTTGATGGCAAATTCTCGAATTTCTTTTGGAATATAGCGACTTCCTATGGTAATTGTTCCCATTCGGAGATTAGTTGTACTCCTATTGTTGATACCGGCTTGACGACTTCTTCAGCTCCGCTCAGCGATATTTTTACACCTGGATATTACGATTGCTTTCTCACTGTACTACAAAGCTTTGAGCTTGGCTTATTCAGTGCAAAAGCTGACACTAAAAGATGCCTTTTGTCGACCAATATCTCATTTATCGGAACAAGTGACATCTGTTTCAAAGTTCACGGTCTATTGGATACACTGGCTGAATCCGCATCCATGGGTAACACATCATTTGTGCGATTGAGCGATAATGCTTACAGTCTTATATTTACAAATACGACGTTTACAGTTGATTTCAGTGGGAGAAATACTCCTTCCAACCTGACTGTTCTTAATAATGAGGTCTTCGTGTTCGACACCTCGTCGTCAACGCCATTGATCGAAATAAGCCTCATTGGCGTTTTCAAGCATTTGCCAGAAAAGAATGGAGTTCGTAACTATTCAGATGGCCAAACATTAAATGATTGTCGACTCGAGTGTCGTATTCGATTGATTGAGAAGCTCTGCGGCTGTACACCAATGACCTTGCCCTTTGTGGGACAAGAAAGAAGAACTGCAACGGTACCGTAGATGTTTCGTCGAGAAAACTATTCCATACTCGTTTGTCGGGTTCTTCAAGTGTTTCAAACTTTCAAACAGTTATTTTTCGGAAGAGGCGGTAGAGAATAGGTTCTGCGAGGGGAAGGAAAGGAAGACGGGTGGTTGGGCGCTCTGTCCTCTTCCTGTGCTCCCAAACAAAATCCCTGGTTGCTGCGGTGTTTTCCTCGAATTTGCTTATCAGTTCGCTGAGACAATGGGATAACAGTAATTCGGGACGTGGCTGCAAGCTAATTTTTGGACCTTGTCTTGTTCCCTAAACCACCATTGCTCTGCTTCATATGAAAGCTTCGACTGGGATGCAGTCAGAATAGGGTGATGGGGTCATATTTTTGCGAAAGGGAACCCTTCTCGCTTTTCATTCGGCGCAATTTTCGGTGGTCTTATTTTTCTGAGAGGGGTATTCGAAAAATAAGCTTCAAAGGCATACAAGAAGTCAAAACCAGTGAAGATTATGATATCATTAATTAATGATTTCCTATCACTAATTGGGGTGATAATGATAATTGTATCATTTTTATTTATTAATTTGTATATATATGGACTCATTGTCATATCATTTTCAAAATCGAATCTGATTATTAATTATTAAAAATTTAATTGATGATATAATAAATTTTCTCATTTCGCTACTACTACTCCGGCGAGAGGGGGGTAGACTAAAACAACGGGGGGGGGGGGGGACCTGCGCCCCCCTCCCGAATCCCCCTTGCCCGAATCTGTCTACGCGCCTGTTTACACAAGATACAATCGCAGTTTTGGCCACCGATGTGGGACCTCAGGCAGACCTATGCCCCCTAGCTAGTAGTTATGCCACTCGCTTCACTGAACTCATTCAAGAAGTATTATGTGACGGGTGCGCGGTGATAGTTTTCTCGACTATAAATAAGAGAGCATCCCCGGCAGGATTTCAATCAACCTAATTGTTCCAGAGAGACTCACAGATTTATTTGCGACCTGGCATTCTGATAGAGATTATGTATTATAATCTGCCAAGTTTAGCTCGAACGGATAATTGGTTGCCGATATAGTTGATGCAAAAATTTAAAGATATTCTTTTTTTATTAAGGTATAAAAAGTTATTCACAAACTGTATTATTATGAAAAATTCAAAATAATTTATTATTTTACGAAAACTATTATAAAAAATTCAACAGAATGATTCAATAGCTTAATATTATATCAATAAAATTGTCTTAAAATGTGCAATACTTGCGCAGCACCCCTTATATGTGAACAAAATTTCACATGCGTTGCTTGTCATGTTCATATTTTAGTTCATAAAAGATGTAACGGGTCAAATATTTTTGGCGAAAATATAATAATAATGACCGTTTTGGAATCGAATGTAACTCGGCATTCGGCAATGATAATCTGTTCGAGTTGAACTTACAGGGTGACAAGAAAGTTCGGTGACAAACAAAAAAGCGAATATCTCCGCCATATGTTAAATAGAATGAAATTTTCCATAAATATTTTTTGACGTATAAGTAACAAAATGAACAATTAACATTCAATGTGACCACTTTTAGCTTTAACAAAAGCTCTCAAGCGTTCAAAAAAAATTTCGACAATTCTATGCAACGTTTTTTCGCCGTCGGACGGTTTAGTTTGCTGAATAACTCAGCCAAAGTTCAACTTACTGAACTGAAACTCAATTTATTGGTTGCAAGAACCAAGAGATTTTTTTTGGAAAAATATTATTGAATTTGCTTATAGGGTTGCTGAGATATGGCTCTGCAAAGACAATCCCAGGTTTTTTTGAAACGCAGGCATGGGCACTGGCCACACGAGGATATTCCACACGCGCCAACAGTTAAACGAATTCGTGCCTTTTTAATACGTTGTAGCCGATATTAATCTCTATTCAGAAAGTCTAGGCTCAGCTGAAACCGTTAAGTTTTGGTTAAGAACGAGATCTCAGTGTGAAGTATCCTTGTTGCATCGAATTGTTGAAAAATTTCTTGAATACATGAGAGCTGCTGTTAAAGCTAAATGTGATCACATGAATTTTAATTGTTAATTTTTTTACATATATATCAATAAATATTTATAAAAAATTTCATTCGATTCGGTTAATATATGGCTGAGATATTCGCTTTTTTGTTTGTCACCGAACTTTCTTGTCACCCAGTAAAAGATAACAAATAACACAGTATGTTAATCTCTATAAGAGAAGCTGGTTGAAAAAGAATCTGCTCGGAACGGCTTGGTTGATCCTTCCGCGGATGCTCTCATAAACGGAATGTCCAGTGCACATTTCACACTTACGTGAAGTGTATGAATTATTCTGGAATAGAAGACAATAATTGCACAACCAGATGTCTACCCAGTTGTGAACAACCGCTCTACAAGTTTCAATTAACTCGAAAACATCAATCTGAACAAGGTGAGATATCTTTTCCAGACTTGAACCTGGGTCATGCCAATCATGAGCGTTGAGGATGGGGAATATTAACCGGGCAGTCCAGATTCGGGTTTTTGCTTAGGTCGCCAGGTCACCGGACCCAGGGGTGGGAATATCGCCCTTCGCAAAACTTTTTGATATCAAATCCCTCTGACCGGTCAACCGTGCTCATACCGCTGCACACATCTACTGTAGCAGTGGTCCAAGCCCTCCCACTCCAAATTTTTTTTTTTACAGTATGGCTCAAAAAATGGAGCACATTTTAAAAATCAGCACATGTCGACGAAATCAGAGCGGATTCGAATGAAATATAAACCATGCATACAGTACCGAGCGCGAGAAGTGTCCGTTCTCGATATATCTGGCGATAGTAGGGAAAATTTCTGAACCTCAATTTCAAATAAACATTCGTGATTGACATACCTGTAAATGGAATCCGACGCCAGATGTCCCCTGGCAACCCTCTGGGGGTGGGGGGGGACAACCTGACCGAAGGTTCATTCTACAGTATGGCACGAAATAATGTGGCTCCCACTTAGCTGAGAAACTTCTCTGTTCTTTGTGTTAAAGCGGTTAACGCCATTAGAAAGAGCAACACATGGGTGACCATTGGCGGCTCAATGGCATCAGCCAAATTTTTGCATTAGGTCTTGAAGGATGCTGGCTTAGAGGGCCACATTATTTTGTGTCAGCCTGTATTATCCACTGCTTGTCGGCCTTCGGCCTGGAGGATGGGGGGAGGTGGGCTAGCTAGAGCTAAGTGCATCCTTCGTCGGGGCCAGAGGAGGGATGGGGGAAGCTGGGCTGAAGCGGCTTACAGGGTTGCCTAAGGCAAACTGCAAGCATGCGTCTGGCTCAAGGATTAAGGGGGTTCGGGGGCCTAAGCACTTTCAGAAGTGGGTACCATAATGTTGAGCTTAACGAATGAGCTTTGCTGTATTTTTAAAAATGCAATTTTCATATCCGTAACCCCCTCTTCCCCAGTTTCCTCTTTGACCAAAATTGTTTTGTTCTCCTCGTACACTTTGCATTTTTCAGCTATCTATGCTTATTTCAAATCATTCAATTTTGTCTACTATGAAGAACAGTATCAGTGGACATTCGATATGTTTATTAGAATACTTGGTGGCATTCTTTGCATGTGGATGGGTCTGAATTTCGTCGTGCTCATTGAATTCATTTCCAAGCCGACAATGCTACTTGTGCGCAAATTTTATTTTAAAAAAGAAGCAAATCTTGTTCAAAGTTTCCAAGAAGAGAGTGAATCAAATGAAACTCACTTCAGTAGGTTTCTTAAGAAAATGAGAAAATACTCCGGCTTGAAGACAGAAAGCACTTCTTTGATGACAATTTGGTTTTTCGAAAAGCTTTTTTGGGCAATTATTTATGTGGCTGGTGGGATAGGGACAGCATACTACTGCTTTTTACTCTGTGCACAATTTAAGTCCAGCCCAACCAAGTCTTTGATAACGCCAATGTTTAACAAATCAATCACGTTGCCACCAGCAATAGCGTGTATTAACACAGGCTCCGATTTAACTTATCTGGAAGGTGATACACCATCGTTCCTATATTCAGCACCGCTATATGATTATTTCAATAACACCAACAGGGAATCTTTCCTTAGTCTTGAAAAAGCCTGGCCAACAAAGCTGAAAATCATCGCATTCTGGTACTTTTGCGTTGTGACTGCAGCAGAAACAACAAACATGTCTTACTGGTATGGAAATGGTGTCAGGGCACAGAACTTTCTTCCAACAATCAAATTAAGATATGATAAGGATTGCTTTTATAATCCATCAGTCAGCATTACAAGTAAGTTTTCGAGTTCATTTTTTTTCCGCGCCGCGGGTACAGATCTAGCAATGTTCGTCACACTATTGATGTCAATAGTCACATATCGTGTCCGATCTGGCATGTTAAGCAACGTTCAGCTGAGTTAATTGCTGGTTTGGTTTTTCGAATCAGAAAGAACACGTTGGCAATCCGGACGTTGAGTTCAACACTTTGAAAAAATTTTCTATGTCCAAAATGTCGGACTCGGAAACGTATTTCTGATTGTTTCTGAGTAACACATAAAAGAGTGAAAAATTTCCAAGTCCGAAACATCATTCAATCTTTCTTATTCGACAAAATTTGGACAAATAACGGAACATGATAAATAGCCCTCTCTCTTTGCGGATCTCTTTTTCGGAAAACTACGGTACTGTACTGATATCGTGAACTCAACGTCCGGATTGCCGAACGCGTTCAATCATTTTGTTCGTTGAATTCCGCGGTTTTCAATGTTGCTGAGTCGTATGAACTAATTAGTTTTATTTGATATACGTAAAGGATTCCAAGTGGTATTCGTAATCGTTCAAGACAAGGGAAATGCAAACTTGGTTCCGAGATTTTCCGAAAAAAGATCCGCTCTTATTAAAAAGGATTATCGAGACCTCAAACTTCGCACCACTAAAAGGTCCTTCTCTCTTATTCGGTAGTTCAGACTTGGTGTATTAAGCAAGTACTCTACGTGAAAAAGAAATGCCAAACAATAGATCCCTCTCTTATTCGGACAACAAAATTTGGACAAATAACGGAACATGATAGATAGCCCTCTCTCTTTGCGGATCTCTTTTTCGGAAAACTACGGTACTGGGGGGTGTTCCACGAACGTAAAAGTAAAAGTAAAGGTGAAAATGGATTCCACGAAAGTAAAAGTAAAAGTAAAAGTAAAAGTAAAAGTAGGCCAAAAGTAAAGGAAACGCCATTTTGGGTTCCACGAACGCACAAAAGTAAACGGATTTGTGCACAAACAGTCTCATTTCTCCACGTACTCGCGAGCGGGTGAAATTGAACGAAACTCCATATTCAGAGTCAACTCCTTCGTCCAATGGATTTACTTGCCACTAGCGATGAGGATGATGAAGTACCCATGCCAATTAGACCCAGAAACTTTCGATTGCGACAGTATTTTGAGGAAATAGAGTTCCGAGAGCGATTTCGTTTGACCCGAACTCAAGCAGAGGATTTGCTTCAATTAATTGGTCAGCGATTAGACTCTCTAACGAACCGAAGCAATCCTCTTTCGCCTACCGATAAGCTGCTTTGTGCGCTGAGATTTTACGCGTATGGAAATTTACGCGTATGGAAAAGTAAAAGTAAAAGTAAAAGTAAAAGTAAAAGTAAAAAAAAGTAAAAGTTTCGTGGAACTCAAATCTGTTTACTTTTTTTTTACTTTTACTTTTACTTTTACTTTTACTTTTACTTTTACGTTCGTGGAACACCCCCCTGTGTGGAGACCAAAGTGTGTAGAGTTTTGCAACCAAGGACTTTCGAATTCAGACCCACCAAACTACTTATATATGGGCTATTTGGCCAGGGCTCTACCCACGCTATTTTAATTCCGAGGGACCCTCGGCGGCTGACTTGAGGGCCTTGGCAGTCAAAACCGTCAAATTTTCGCCTGTGTGGTCAAAAACAGTAAAAGATTTGCTTCCGCGGCGGTCAAGGACAGCAAAAATTTTCGCCTTTAGCTGATGAGGGGCCCTCTTGTTTGGCTTTAAAACCAACCCTGTCTATGTCGTACATGTCAAGTTGGTGTTTGATAAAGTGTTCTTCGTACGAAACAAACTGCAACTTACTAGCGGGAGAACCTGATACCTCGTCAACACACCGCGCATCACATTCTTGCAGGGATATCACCTCACCAATGGAGCCGCTATTTATGGAGCAGGAAAAAAACCCTGACATCAATCAACCCGAATCAGCGGTGCGATGCACGTAAGTCCATCAAAAACACGGCTAGGTTGAGCAGATTGACTGTATTGCAGTAATCACAAGATTGCGGTTGGTGTCATAGCAACAGTTTTAGCTGCTTTTGTCGTTTGCATAATTGTTGCAACCGCCGTTTTCATGAGGTCGGTCAAAGACAAGGATACGACGAGTAGTGCTACGATTAGTACAACAACGATTGATCTCGACACTCCTGATCCACCAATAAATCTTTCGATCAATCTGGGAGATTTACGGAAACTCTATGTCAGTGACTTTTCCAAGGAAAGGAAAATATTTGTCACTCCGACGCTTCGATACAACAGAATAAGCAATACCTTAAATTACTCAGGACTGATTGGCAATGAACTGAAAGAAAATGATGTTTTTGTGTTGAAAGGAACATCGGGAATTGGAAAAACAACACTCTTGCGTGTGATTGCTTTGGAATGGTCTATTGGTACTCTCTTTTCGCAATTTCAAAGCGCATTTTATTGCGAGTTAGGAAACATGCCTACGCAAGAAAGCGCCACAGTTTTCACACTCATCTTTGACTGTGTGAACAAAACGCATCCGAAAAACGATGGAATTGCAAAAGCGTTTCAATATCTCGTAACCAATGCAAGGACCGATGACGTGCTGGTACTTCTCGATGGCTACGACTATGCCGACCCGTCTGTCCGCGAAGTGGTCAACAGATTACTACATAGCCAAGCAGAAAAAAAACGAAATCTCGGTTTCAAACTTTTAATATCAGGACAAGTAAGCGCAAGTCAGATGGATATAGAAAACAATTTTGGCAGCGCTGAAATTATCGGATTCGACAGCGAAGCACAAAAAGGGGAATTCATTGGCAAAAACTTTAATTTTACTGGACAAGCTAATGCTTTGAAAGCTAAGGTGTTTAGCTCGCCTAGACTAATGGAACTCTCATGTAATCCACTGCTTCTGACGAGAATTCTTGCGATCTGTCTTGAAGACCCACAGTCAAATGAAACTATTCTTTTCATAAAAGATTTATATGAAAAACACACAATTAATAATACGAAGCGTTTTCTGGGTATGACAAATTTAAGACGTGCTTGCAAAAATTTAGCAGGAATATGTTTTCCTTCATTGGATGAGCATTTTTGCCTCAGTAACACCACAACCTTCATGAGTTGGGATTTTTGGAAACAATGCGCTTTCTTTCACAGATTAACAAAATTTTCGTTTCATATGGTAACGCGCCAACAATCTGA
>JAQGCX010001809.1:0-10058 GCA_034700205.1 Plectus parietinus
TAAGCCATCGATTGGACGTTAGCGACCCGTGAGCGCAACCGACAGCACCAACTTAGAGCGCTTCTTCCATTTTCTGGTATGCGTGAGTGGGCGTCGTTTGACTGACGCTCGGTTACGTCATCTCATGCAATGCCTTCCATCGCGGTTTATTGTAGTTCGTGTTTGCGCGGCACTTGCCCGTTAGCGACAAACGTAACGCTTCCATAAGAATAAATCAGCTGTTAATGCTCTTGAAAATTTCAACTCGAGATGATCCATGAAAAGATCGGATAAGATTGAACTCAGTGGGCTGGTTGATGCAGTGTTTCAGCAAGTGTTATTTCTTCAAAAACCGAAATTTATTTTCGTTCTCTACCAGTATGATCCAAAAAAAACATGTAACAAAAAGTTCGATAATGAGTGCAAACATTGCGGAAACTCTTCTACAAAGCACATTTGTGCTCTTTACAGGAAGCAAGCTGTGTGCATTTCATCATAATTGCAAATAATGAATTGCATATACGATAACTAATCAATTTCTAGCAATAAGCCGGGAACATCGCAAACCACAAGTAATTATCATGTGAAGTGTGCTTTGAATGCAATGTCCAACAGCAATCATGAAAATCACACAGCAGAATTACACACACACAACCAATCATTTCCACCTCATGCACCTCATGCACCTGCACCGGCATTGCCGTTGCTAAGCATGGCTGCTACAGAAACAAAAAGCTGTCAGAAGAAAGCGTACTTTGTAAAGCTGAAACATTTGCAGCGTGGCTTTTTCCAAAAGCGCAACTCAAATGTTTCATGCTTCAATCCGATTGGACAGCGAACGCAACAAAAGAGAATTTCTGTTCGCACTCATTTGCTGCAAGACACACTTGAAACCAACAGTGACACAGCGATTGAAGTAAGGTAGTACATATTTCCCAAATTCAATCGAAATTGGAAGACTAAACTGATGGAATTGTTCGACGAGCACATCGAAAGCGCTGGTGAATTTTTCAGAGGCGTAAAAGTATTCGATGAAAAAAGATTATTAAAATCCGTCGAAGTTCTGTTAACGAAGGGAATAAGAATGTCGCAGCACCGATACGAAAAGATCCGAAAAACCTTCCGAATGCGAGGAAATCGCGATAGTTTCGTGAAGTTAACATTTTTTATTGTATTTGCAAAGAAAAACACACTTTTATTATACTGCCAGCTGCAGTAGTAACACATTTAGCTGAAATTAGCTGAAATTATTTGCTGAAATTTCACTCAGCTATCAGACGTTTGCGGTAAGAAATCCATACGGCCAGTTATGCATAAGTTCGGACAATGGAAAATCCTAAAGTCGATGACATTCTTATTTTTACCCCATACTATCTGGTGTAAAGCCCAACGTTTTTTCTACAATTCGGAAGGGGTCGTAAAATGTTCCAATCCCGAAATACTTATATGCGTGTGTGTGTGTACGATACTTCTTTTATGAAATTGTAATGCATGCATTGCTACCAGAAATTATACTTTTTTCTATTTTTGCGGATCTTCAAGAATTACTTGTCTGCATATTGATTAACTGCGAGCAATATATTTGACTAATCATATAAATTATTGTTCTGGAATGTTGCTGAACAAACGCTCACACTGAAGCAGTGGTTGAACTGGTTCAATTTTTCTTTTTATTAAGTAAACATAACATTCATAGAAATAGTGAAATAGATTCGCAGTGAAAACATTCTCAGCGTCACTTTGGGATTAAAGCATCTCAATTGTGCGCAGGTCTGCTTTGTAGCGAGACCATTGCAGTGCTTTTATTGCCGCAAAATTGTTCTTTGATCGCATTTCGGATAGTCTTGTTGAAAATCCAATATATCACTGGATTCACGCTGTAATTCATAGCACAGAAAAGAGACAACAATACGTCAGTGAAGGCCCCAAGACCTGCGGCAAAAACAAAGGAAAAAGACATGGTCGCATAAATGACAAGTAGGATAACAAATTGCAAAGACATTTTCACATCAATGATCGCTACGCTCCCCTGATTGCTAGACGAGCGGCTTAGCATGATAAACTTCGCCACAACGAAAATGTAGAGTACTGTAGAGATGCCGACGCTAACGGAAACCACTGATGCATCAGCTGGATGGAAAACATAGTGAACAAAATTGTCTGGAATGGCGGTACCCGATCCAACATCATAAACAAGGGGGCAGCAGAACACAAAGTGAGTGCACATATAGAAGCATGTCAACAGCCAGCAAATCAACAGCATTATTTTTGGTCCAGCTGGACCCAGGTGGCAAGTGCAGCCTGGAATACATAATAAGGATGAAAATGTCATATTGCAATGGTGAACTTATCAGTGCACCACCTGGGACGTCTATTGGTTCTCCTTCTTTTATATTTATAAAAAGGTATCCGACGTTTTTTATGGTGCCAAAAATCTTTTCAAATGGACCAAAAACATAACTGTTTGGAGTGCAGCGACAATAAACGGCGCAATATTTGTTTTTCCAGTATAAGTCCTAACATTCGTAGAAATAAGTGCCAATGCCGTTTCCTTGCCCCGGAAATCGCCTTGTGCTTTATGGTGTTAGGAATGCAATGGAGAAGTTAGCAATATGAATGTACAATATTTACTACGGCAATGCGTATTACCAGCATAAATCCGAGAGCCGACGGAAAATGTCAGAAAGAAACAAATTTTGTGCTCTTTACACGAAGCAAGCTGTGTGCATGTCATCATGAATGAAAGGTAGCCCATAATTGGCAATAATTAAATTGCATATAGGTCTATTTCATATAACTGATCGATTTCTAGCAATGAGCCGGGAACATCGCAAACCAATGTAATCATCATATGAAGTTTGCTTTGAATGAAACGTCCAACAGCAGTCATGAAAATCACGCAAAAGAGCAGTCTGTGTGCATTCTGCTCAACCAATCATTTCCACAAATGATAGAAATGGAACACCTCATGCACCTGCATCATCATTGCCGTTGCTAAGCATTTCTGCTACAGAAACAAAAAGATGGCAAATCAAATCGTGCTTTCTAAAGCTGAAACATTTGCAGCGTGGCTTTTTCTAGAAGCGCAACTCAAATACATCAAGCTTCACTCAGATTGGATAGCGAATGCAACAAAAGAGAATTCCAATTTGCATTCATTTGCTGCAAGACACACTCAAAACCAACTTTCATCCAAGTTATATGCACATGTTTCACAAAATCAATCGAAATTGGAAGATAAAACTGATGGAGTTTCGAAAAGGCAAAAATTTGTTTTGTATTTGTTAAGAAAAGAAGACTTCAATCTTACAGTCGAGGGCACTTATGGGCCAAAATCCAATAAAATCGGGTCTAAATCCCAACGTGTTTTCTAGATTTCGGAGGGGGTCAAAGGTGTATGTGGACACTTCTTTTTTTATTTAGCAAACATAAAATCAGAGTAGATCGTGAAATCGATTCGCCGTGAAAACATTCTGAGCGTCACTTTGCGACTGAAGCCAAACACTATAGATATTTGAAACATGACAGGTAATGATAATTCAAGAAAAATAGCAATGTCAATATGTTTTTCATTTTTTTTGTTTGTTTTTCTGTTTCAGGCCAAATTTCTGACTTCCTGAGCCATTAAGTTATAATATTGGTTGTAAGGGGGAGACCAAATTTAGCCGGATGGGAAACGTGCGGCAAAACATACATATCCCACCCAAAGATCTCCGTACTTTACCATACCCCAGCAAAAACATTTTCGCCACGCAGTGAAGGGAAAGATGGATAAAAACTGGATAAATTTACCTTTTTTGGCCACATATCCCACGCAACCATCTAACTTGCGCCCAGGTCTGCCTTGTAGCGAGACCGACCAATGCATAATAGTGAACAAAATTGTCTGAGATGACGGCACCCGAGCAAACATCATTACCAATGGGACAGCAGAACACAAAGTGAGTGCACGTATGAAAGCCTGCAAACAGCCAGCAAAACAACAGCATTATTTTTGTACGCATTGGTGAAAAGAGGACTTCGAAATGAAAGGGAAAATAGACGGCGCAGAAACGATTACTGGCCATAACTAACATGTGACATGTGAAGCAGGCCCAAGCAGCGTTACTCAGACTACCAATGACGTAATTCAAGGTCGGAAAGAGAAATTCAGGATTGTTTTGTGATGCTTGTGCGACCATCGATTCCAGATTGCCCAGCGCAGTTAGAAGACAGTTAATTGCATCACTTAGCGTGAGACTGAGGATAATGAGCAGACCAGAATTACTGGAAAAAGCTGTCTTCCTGACAATGGCCGTCAATGTCAATAGCTGACCAAAGAAACCGATTAGGTAGATGACTAGTTCTACAGCGAACAATATCATCTCGCCGAAGTTGAGAGGAATTTACTGAAAATTTACAGGGACATTGAAGCTTTAAAGCAACTGTATTACAACTTGGTTTGCCACACGACAATTCGCAACGTATGACAGGATTTGCGGAAGCTAAATTTCTCTCACAGTGGTTTCTTTCATATGTAAAGACCTGCTAAAAGACAGCGTCAAATGGCACGTATCGCCGCTGCATCTATCACTGTTAATTAATTCAAAGAAGCCAATATCTACGAATGCGTAGTAGTAGCTAGTAGCATACATAGTGGCAGCACGAAGTTAATCATTGTCGCCGATTAGCATTCTTTTCCAGCACAATGAGTTTTGATTATTGTCCTTCAATAATCTCAGAAGGAGCAACGGTGGTTAGACAGTCGGTTTAGGATTCGCTGTGTCGTTGAAACGCATTGCTTCTTGTTCAACAGCTTGGTCTTCAGAATCTTCTTCTTTTACCAATGATCCGACCGATTGCATCACGAACAGAGCAGATAAATCGCACTTCACTTTCCCAATTTTAACAACAGGAAGCGACCAAGCTACAACTTCAGAGGTCGCCAAGCACCAAGCTACAACTTTAATGCAATTTTAGAAAACTGGATAATATATTAAAATTTTGAAATTGCAGTTTTTTTGGTTGTTTGAATTTTTCATCCAAAACTTGTTCATACTTCATAAGCTAACGTTACCCTAAAATGATAGCCCATGTTCAGCTCTATCGTTTTTGTGTGCTAATGATTGGAAAAAAAGCTGCTGACGACCTCTTAAAATTGAGTCAAAGAGAATTGATGGTGTGAAGTGAGGTTTATTTCCTGTTCCCACTGTACATGAACTGGTCCGTAACAAAAAAGTTCCCAATTAAAACACTTTTGAAAATGATGGACTCTAGTGTAAAAACCCTTGGGAAATCCGAATATGATGAGCAAAATGGAAAGAAAAAAAACCAAAAGTTGTTTACAATTCCAAGCCCAAAGATACCCTAGAATGATGGTCCATGTTCGGCTCTATCGATTTCCGTTAAAAATCTTCATGATTATTGTGGCGCCTCAATGCGCAATTTTGACATTCAGTCACATACCAGCGGAGATCACATTGATCAAATGCAGCTGCAGCTGACTTCAAGGTGATTTGCCTGCAAAGATATAGTATTGTGCACAAAAACATGATGATGACAAAATTCAATTTCGGTTTCAATTTTAATTTCAAATCAGCAACAAACGGACGTTCGCAAGCACGCGACACGCGGCGCGTTTTGATTAATTTTGCCATTCTTGTTGACATATCAATTCTGCCATATCAATGGTTTCCGTTAGCGTCGGCGTCTCTACAGTACTCTATATTTTCGTTGCGATGAAGTTATCATGCTAAGCCGCTCCTCTAGCAATCAGGGGAGCGTACCAATCATTGATGCGAAAATGTGCTTGCAATTTGTTATCCTACTTGTCATTTATGCAACCATGTCTTTTTGCTTTGTTTTTGTCGCAGGTCTTTAAGCCTTCACTGATGTATTGTTGGCTCATTTCTGTGCTATGAATTACAGCGTGAATCCAGTGATATATTGGATTTTTAACAAGATTATCCGATATGCGATCAAAGAACAATTTTGCGGCATTAAGAGCACTCCAGTGGTCTCGCTACAAAGCAGACCTGCGCACAATTGAGATGGTTGAGTGGGATATGTGAGCCAAAAAAGTTTCATTCTATCCAGTGCTTATCCAATTTTTTTCCCTCCACTGCGTGGCGAAAATGTTTTTGGTGGGGTATGATAAACTATGGAGGTTCTTGGGTGGTACAGGTATATTTTGGCGCAACTCCCCCAACCGGCTAAACGTTGGCCTCCCTCTTAGAACCAATTTTATATATTAATGGCAACGAGGAACTTGGAAACTGATCGAAAACTGAAAAACATTGTGGCATTGCTATTTTCCTTGAATTATTTTTAAATGTCATGTCTCACACATCTGTGGTGTTTGACTTTATTCGCAATTGACGCTCCGAATGTTTTCACGACGAATTGATTTCACTATTTCTATGAATGTTGTACTTGCTAAATAAAAAAGAAAAATCGTACCTTTTCAATTACTTATTGAGCGTTTATTGAGCAACATTGCATTGCAAATAAGGCTAAAAGAGTTCCGGCGAAAGAAAAATAGAAAATGTCCTTTTCTTGGAAATTTCCTTTATTTTTCCAGTTTTTTCCTGGGAAGCTGAAAATTGTAAAAAGCTGAAATTTTACCGTTTGAAAATTTTGACTATAGCAATAAAAATATTCTCTTCATACTACAAAAGAATGCTCATGGGTGACAATTAATAACTTCGTGCCAATTTTTAAAATAGAAAACGCGTTCGTCACTGTCTGCTTCTTTGTATTTAATAACAGTGACTGGTCCAGCAGGGGCACGTGCCACTTGTCTTTTGTTTTTTAGCAGGCCTTTACCTTGTCATCTTTAGCATTGCACTGTGAGAGGAATTCTGCTTCCGCAAAACCGGTCATACGTTGCGAATTATCGTGCCGCTAGTTGTCAATACTTTCGCTGCAAAACAGTTTTATTGTCCCTGTAAATTTTCAGCAAATTTCTCTCCGTTTCCTGATCTTCCAAGGAACATCTTGGAACATTGGAATTGGAACAAGAAACATCTTCCTGATCATGATTTGACACTTGAACAGCAGTGATGTTTACGGGCCGGGGCGATCCGGCCCGGGATTTTCGCTTGAGAAATTTTGTAAGAGCCCAAATTACAAATGCCGCACGTTGATATTTTTTACTGGACCTCTCGCTCGCACGTTCGCAAGATTAAATTTTGGAAGAAATTCTTCTCAGATGACCAAGCTGGCTTCAATACTGTATCAGCTTGTTTTTAGCGAAGAGCTGAATTTATAAGTGAAGATGAATGACCATCCGAACATCAATAAACAGTTTTTCAGTTCTGATTACTATTTCTCAATATTGTTTGTTTCATGTGTACCTAGTTTGCCGAACTCTTCAGTAAACATATTTGCCGTCACTCTGTTCACCCAGTATCAGCATTTCAATGTCAAACTTCCTGTGGTGACTGGGATGAGGTGCCGTGCCCTTATCTGGTAGTGGGAAACACCAAGTAAAGCACTCCCGCTACTCAATAAGTAGCGACGGGTTTTGCTGATAACGCATTCTTCCACATTCAGACGCGCACCGTACTTGCGTGATGATTCCAAGTGCCTTCGTTCTTAGAATTGCTTTCTGGTAGGTTATTTTGCGTGGCTTATTAAAGAAGCTTCTCTTCATGCCTACAATGAAAGAAATTGTGAAACAGCGCCCTGTATTAGTTGTCAAAATATTTATTTTCTGACGTAATTTCATTTTCTGACGAGAATTATATTGTATCAACACATACCGTATTTCAGAAATAGTAGCACCGGGTACAGGGGGGTTTGAAATAAGAGTAATACTGTGCTACTATTTCTGAAAATACTCTAGTCTGCGAACAGCCCTACCCTTAAGATTCTTTGGTGTGTCAGTAATTTTCGCGCGAAGCGCGCGGGTACTTGTGCTCTTTGCGCGCTCACCGTTCTTGTACATATTTTTGAGAAAGTACGGCAAGGAAATCTTGTACTTGATCTGATCGCTCATTTTTCTTTGCTTGCAGCACAGCAACTGCGCTACTTCTGAGTCGACTGATACTCAGTCTGATTGAAATTTTACCGAAACGAATGTCTGACAGTGGATGTGCATTTGTCGATCTTTTCTTTTGTCGGAAGAACCAACCACCTATGATTCTGCAGCAAAGAAAT
This sequence comes from Plectus parietinus, assembly GCA_034700205.1. NCBI lineage: Eukaryota > Metazoa > Nematoda > Chromadorea > Plectida > Plectidae > Plectus > Plectus parietinus. Next base: position 8,119 of record JAQGCX010001809.1, read on the forward strand.
TGAACCCTATGTGATGAGAAGCATACCATTACGATGTGTCAGCGTGGTCAGTGGCTTCGCTTCTACTGTTTTATTGATCGTCGCTATCAGTTCATAATGACGTTTAGACATGTGGGAGTATTCTTTGTTTTAAAAGTTGGACAGTTACTCATCTTTGAGTCAATGCTTGAGCTGTGACAGAGTTGGTTGAACGGTTCAACCTTTCGGCCATTCGCGAGAGTTAAACGAGCATTAAAAGAACGAACCGAGAGGAAAGTGAACGAAGCGTCGAAAACAACAGTTGAAATAAGTTTATTTGCGACGTTTCGCAAGAGTTTGGAGCTCTCTCGCGTCATCAGGCAAGCATTACGAAACAAAGTCAACCTGTTAATGGTTGAAACTTAGGAACACTGCAAGCGTGAGAGAAAGAGAACTAAAGGATGTTGTTTCATATGAACCAAGGCCGGATTAAGAAATTTTCGGCAGGGGGCAGAGGTGTTTTCGGGTCAAAAAGTTGGGAGAGGGGGAAGGGGTTAACATGGAAAATTTCGAAAGAGTCAGTTGAGTTAACGTACCGTACTCAGTACTAAAATTTGAATTTTACCGTAATTTACTGTAATTTTTTCCGTCTTCAACGGGAGAGGGGAGTTAACAAAACACCGCTCACTTCGGACAGGATTGGGGGAGGGGGTTAATCTCCCCAACCCTCTCCCCCAAAAAACCACCTGTGGCGGGCAAAAACGGCAATGGGCCTAAATCGTGGGGCCTTGTTTTAATGTGGGCCGGAAGTAGAAGGGGGACCCTTTTCATGGGCATTCTCTTGGGTCGATGGGCTGAACATGTGGGCCGTGGCCCGGGGGCCTGGGTATATAAATTCTCATGCGTCAAATACAGGGGTCTAAACCGCTGGAGCCATATAAAGTGCGAGCATGAGATATTCAATCGAACCGCTTCCTTTTATTCCCTTTCCGATTTACTTGGATTTCCGCAAGAATACATGCTTGATCATCAGGCAATTGTGGAAGGACGCTGGCCCAATCTGAAACATTTTAGGTTGAAATTTTAAATACCGTATTCATTCTAATATGAGCCCCGGGCTTCTATTTTTTGATTGCTCTCTAGGGGGGGGCTTATATTAGAGACAGGGTTTCTACTTTTCGATCAATGAAATTTCAAAAAATTTCAGGCGAAATCGATTATTTTTGGTGATTTTTTAGTGCAAATATGAGACAAATTTTATCATTTTCAACGGAAACTTAAACAACAGAGCGTTTTAACGCAACAAAATGGGGAAATACAGTTTTAATAAGCGCGTGTATCATAAAAACATGTCTTTTTTTTGACCTGGTCTGCATTTGCTCACCGAGGTTCGACCAGGGGGGGCTTATATTAGAGACGGGACTTGTATTAGAATAAATACAGTAAATCATCATTGTTTAAGTTGAGGATGGGCGTAAGTATAAGCAGACATGGGCACGGGGGAAGATGGGGGCATATCCCCCCAGGGGTCGAGATCCCCCAGGGTGCCAAAGGTTGGGGGGATAAAACGTTTTCGCCACGTAGTGGCGAAAAATTTTTGAACAAGCACTGCATAGAATGGGGTTTTGGAGACCGCCGGGGGATATTCCCCCCTCCCGGGCCGAAATTTTTTTGGTACTAAATTCCCTCCCCCCTAGGGGTCGAACCTTGCCCACCTCTGAGCATAAGTACTTAAGTGGTGAGAGATTCTGTACGTTCACGAAATGGTAATGTGCCCTTATACAAGTTTTTTTGAACCTCGAGTACTTGTTAATCTGTGAAACTGAGCAAGCATCCTATAGAATACCATTGTGTCAGGAACTTAAAATATCAATGCATACGAAACAAATAAAGTAACAGACTGACAGTGACGTACCATCCGAAGAAATGAAGCGCGCTGCAAATCCACCGCAACCAGTCTGCTTTTGAAGAGCGAATTTGCA
>JAQGCX010001810.1:0-10057 GCA_034700205.1 Plectus parietinus
ACTAAAATGGTGGGATTAGAGCAGGTCGATTTTGCTGACATCAGCAAGAATACGCTCGCCGGATTACAGGAGACCAGCGCTCGGTAAACAAAACATCATTAGATTTTGTTAAAAATATAAATGTTGGCCAAACAGTTTTAAATTTGAACTGCCCGCTGCTTAAGATTCATTCCAGTATTACTGCATGTTGAAAAGCTTACATGCTTCTTCGCTTGTCGGTCCCTCGCCTTAAAGTCGGCTCGTACACCATCTATTACCTCTGGTTATTAGATTGAGCTTGATTGGACATGTTTTGAGCATACCGGTATGTAGGTTTATAGGTTTCCACTCTTTGCTCTTAAGGTTCACCTTGTACCGCGACATCAACGCTGAAGCTGACTTAAAATTCCGATTCAACATCATTGATTTTGTATTACTACCAGACGTCGGCGGGACCGTATCGGCTGGGGGAGGGTTACCGTTAATGTTAAAATTTTCCGGACCCCCAAAATAACCTATGCGTTCTGGGGGGGTACCTTGTGGGGACCGACCCACTTGGGGGGGGGGGGGGGTACGTACCCCCCAAACCCCACACGCCCACCTCTGTCTCCCCTCTGGCCAGGGCCAACCTCCTCCAGAATTTTTTTTTGACTTTTTTGACTTCGCGGGCGAACCCGTCCCCATCCCCGGTTTTTGGTTTTTCCCCATCTCCGTACTTTCCCCATCCGCATTTCCGTCCCCGTTACAGCCCTACCAGATAGTATCATCAAACTGCTCCTCCGCGTACCAATTGACCGAGTTTTCAGTCACCTGGCAGCGCGCCTCTTCATTGGGAACGCTAGGCCGTTGGATGATACCATCTAGTACAAACAGTATTGGTTCATTTTCAATTAATCGTGGCACTGACACCGTGTGCCCATTATGGTTCACATTTTGCGAAAGATTACATTGTGATATCTTTGTTGATTAGCCAAAAAATAATAGATAATAATTTTTCAGTGATTGACAGAAAACTTCAAGACAAACTGATGGATTCAAATGAGCATTTGACCGTCCTTGCCTTCACAGACAATGCGTTTAACCGTCTGTCTGAAACTATGCGTCAGTCTATCATCGACGGAAACAAGTGCTTCAAAGGTATTTTCCGTTTTCCGTCTTCCAAAAAATATTTTTATAATTTTTCAGACCTGATCTCTGAACACATATTTCCACACACCATATGCTCGGCGGCTGTGAACAGTAATGTGACGATTCGAAACATTCTTGACCATCCAATCAAAGCATCGCGAACAGTAAGAGTTATTTTTTAACCTGAAAAGAACGATAAATTATTTTCACATGCACTTAAATGATCGAATCCATGCACAAATACTTTTTTTCATCGTTTTTTTTGCAAATTCACCGACTTCGCATTTAATGCAAAGTTGAACAATTGGTGTACTTGCAGTGGCTTAATTTTTAATTTCAAAAAATAATTTTTAATATTAAAAACTGAAATATATTGCATCAACGTATTAATTTTAACGTCAGAAATTAGCAATATATCGAATTAATAATAAAGTACTCTGTTGTAATATTTTAATTTAATTTTCAATCTATTCCAATCCAATAAAACTGATTTTGAAAATATTTGATTAAATAAAGAATTAAACTTAATTATTACCAAAAGTCATCTGCAGCCACCCAAAAACAATGAAGACGGTGAAATGATGTTCGAAGATATTCCTGTAAGCGCTACGGACCGAATGGCCACAAATGGTGTTCTGCACATTATCGACGGCATCATTATTCTTGAAAGCAGTAAGTACAGTCAAATCTTCTTGCAAGGTACACCAGCAAATCTCCCCCAAATGTATATTATAGAAGGGTGAAAGAAGGAAGTTATAAATGAAAAATGCAAAAAAACATTTCGCTTGTACACATGAAAATTTCCTTATAAACCGTTACTCTCCTCAAAAGCTAGAGGGTATTGGTAGGTTATTCTGAGAACCTGTATGGTGAAGCCAAAGCTCATGATCCCCCTAAAAGTAAGGAAAAAAGTGGAAAAATTTCGGATTTATTTAACAATACATTTACTCATAAATTGTCTGTTTATAGTGCTGGACACAATGGAAGTTCTTAAACGACGTGATGCGATCAATTTCGCTAATCTGCTGATTGAAAATAATCTGAATGTACAGAATTATCCGGAAGTAACACTATTTGTGCCTCCAGAGCGATCGCTTCAGGTACTTATTCAGTCTTTTAGAAGTCATCTGAAAGTTTTCTCGATTGAGAAACACATTTTTTAAAATTTCTTAATGATTTACTTAATCATATGTTCAAAATCAAAATCAAAATCAAAATCATATGTGATTTACTTAATCATATATCTACTTGATCATATGTTCAAAACTGAAGCAGTTATATGTTGATCACGTAATTTTTGCGATTCCTTTCGATGCAATATAAACGGAATAAATGGATTGCAAATTAATTATAAATTTTGTTATCTTTTTACTATTTTTTAGGATTTGACCAACGAGGACAAGAAGAAAACCCTGGAAATGCACATCGTTGCGGACATTCGCGATGTGAAATCAATTCGTGATCTTCGAGATTTCGGAAGACGAAACGAATCGGTTGTTTTAACGCAATCTGGCGAAGAGCTCACATTGTCTGCCTGTAGCGGTCTTCAACAATTCCCTTTCAGCGACTTCTCTGTTATAAATGCGCACATTGGCTGTTCGCAGATTGTCGCACCTAATGTGCGAACCTGTAACGGCATCATCCATTTCATTGACAAGGCAAGCTATGGTTGATATTCCGTGCCAGACATTTATATACGTAAATCAGTGGGTACTCGTCAGAGTCAGAAAAAACGTGTTTCATGCTCCTCGATTTTAATTTTTTGGTTGGGAAAAGTCAATTACTCCTTCCCAAGCAACCACGCCGTGAAAAAAATTCCATAAGTGTTTCCATTTGTCCCAGACATGGGGGTATATACCCCTCCAAGGACCTCCATACCTCCAGCCAGAGTTGGTTGGGGGGGTATGGTCAAAAATTTTTGAGATTAGCAATACAAGGGTCCCCCCTTCTATTGCTTGAGGTTTGAAAACCTGTGACCTTTTTTTTTTTTGGTCCGGAAAAATTTACACTAGATATTATGAGGGTCTGTGATTTTGGGGGGATATATACCCCCCAGCCGGGGGTTGCTACCCCCCCCAACGGAAAAAACGTGCCCATGTCTGCTCCGAATAGAGCCCTTGTTGAATGCAAACTATGTCTGAGCCATGTCATCGATTTGATAGCCTTGACACCTCCGAGCAATGTCGCCGTGCCGAATGCTGAATAAATCCGAATGTCGCCGTGCAGAATCGAAACACACATCGTTCACGTGAATAAAACGATCAAAATATACGGTAATTTCAATTCCAAAAGCATGTTTGGTTACGGAATGAGATGATGACACCGAATGCAGTCTGTCAAGAGCATGCAAAACGACTGCAAAACAATAAGATTGACACAACGTGAAAATTAGAATAAATACGAGAAAACTATTTGAGATTCGCTAATTATTTGTAATTGAGATTGAATCGACGTGATTCACAGAATTAATTTCTTGATTTTGTGTTTTGTGGTCTTGTAAAACTTGGGCGTGACGCAGCGCAATAATGGATTGATAAGACGCGTGTTGGACGCAGACGCATGCAAGTGACACAACTGTGAGTGCGACACGTGCGTTCTTGTTGTAGCGCACATTCATTTCTCAACCAAATATGCTTCCACTTACTCCTATTTTAATTCGGTTGCGGTTGCTTGTGAAAAATATCACTGTCGAACCCATTATCTTTCTCATCTATCTGGGATGGGTGTTTGGCAATACTCTTCAGTCGCCCGGTCTCTACCAAAAGGTCTGTCGCATCTACTACGACGACAATATCAATGTAACCTGCAAAAATTTGACCGGTAATCATGAAATCGAGGACAAAGTTCAGTCGTACAATGCTATGTGGTCACTTTTCAACGCCATCTCTTATCTCACGCCTGCCATCTTCGCCGACACAATTCTAGGTATTGATCGTCGATACTGTTTGTTATTTCTTGCGTCAAAAACTTTGCAATCAAATTTCTTCAAGACTCAGTCCTATTTTGCAATATGATAACAAAATTATGATACTTTCGCCAGTTACAGTATATTTTGCATGCAAAATGCAAAATAACTGAAATTCCCTGGATTCAATATTAAATTTAAAGTCTTCGTTTGATGTAGTGTGTTATTGAAGATCTCCACGAACACTTCTGACACTCTTCAGGAGCATATGGCGATAAGCATGGACGTCAGGTGAATATTTTGGTGGGAATTGCTGGCATCGCGGTGTCCGAGTACGGCTACTTGCTGACGTTGAGCAACAGCGCCAACACTCCATACTACACTGTGCTGATCTTTGGCATATTCACTGGCGCGACCGGGTACATCGCGTTGGTGCCCGTGTCGTGCAACGCGTACTTGGCCGACATCACGCCCGACAAGAGTCAGTTGACGATCCGTTCTGGAATATTCAGCGTGGCTCAAGGACTGTCGAGTGTGCTCGGCGGTCTCCTGGCCGCGACGTTCAGCGATCTGTCGATCCCAATCGGCATGGACATCGAGCTGTTCATGTATTTGCTCGCGTTCCTCTACGTGCTCTGGCGCATTCCTCAACGACCAGGCATCGAAGAGGTCAAACGAAGGGCGCGCGGTCTATCGGATGCGACCAATCTGCGCGGATTCTTCGTCGAGATCTGGGTGCTGTTGAAGCAGGGCTTCTGGACGTACGCCAAGCCGCGCCTCGGCCACCGACGGACGTTCATGTTCATGGCCGTCTTCGTCCTCATGCTCACCTACACCACGTCGGTGGAAACGCGAATTAATAGATTTTCTGCTGACTTTCTCTGAATGCTTATGTCATTTGAGCCAAATGTTTTAGGTGGCGTCATGAATTCGTACACCTTCCGATGCACGGGGCGCGCTCCGTTTTGTTGGGGAAGTGAAGAACTCGGATATTGGAATGGAACGGGATACTTAATTTGTAAGGTTCTTACTGCTTGAGATAATAGTAACAAGCTTCAGAACGGTACCGGCAGTTAGTCAAATTGATGCAAAATGATAGCAGCAATGCTTTATTTGTGTACGACACGTTTTTTCATCTTTCAGTGATCATCGGCACCTTGGCTGGATTGTTCGTTGGGAAGCGAGTGCTGAAATTACGTGAGACCACGTTGATCATCATCGGACTGCTGTCCAGTTCGGCGCGCACGTTGATGATCGGTTTGGCGGTGAATGATTGGCAGATGTACGTGGCCAACGCGTTGGGTTTCCTCGCTGGTATTTCGCAGCCGGCCATCGTCTCCTTCATGGTCCAGCTCGTCGCCCAGGAGGAGATCGGTCGCGCCTTCTCGCTCTTCGGCATCGCCGCCGACCTGGCCTTCATCGTCACCAATCTCATCTACAACAATATCTACAGCGCCACAGTGGCCTGGTTCCCCGGCTTTCTATTTCTGCTCATCGCGTTCATTCAAACTTGCGTTGCCGGCGCAATGGTGTGGGTTCATTTCCAAAGCATTCGCGAAGGCGTCGGTGCACAGGAAATCGACGAGTTTGAAGCAGCTGACCCTGAATCAAGGCGCGAAACAGAGTCCATCACTTGATCAATCATTTATATTAACTCGGCGTCCAGACCGGGGCGTGGTTTACAAAGCATTGCGGCATAAAAGTCAATACGCTATGTTTTGTGTTGCCTGATCAGGCCCGCAGATATCTTTTGCGTTAGGTACCGTAGATTTTTGCCCGGTCTGATCGCCGAGTTTCCGAGTGTACAAGTGTAACATAATAACGTGCTCCCCTCCTTGGACGGTGCTTTTAGACGTCCTGCGGGCGTGTGGTATATATCATTTGAAAGAGCATAAAATTCTGTACTTGTGGCCATAATTTCATAATCTAAGCTGCTTTGCTGAATGCAAGAGACATTGATGAAATAATTTAAATTTCCAAACAGCATTTATCGACATTGACGACATAAAAGTCCCTTTACACTGTTTGAACGGCTATAACTTTGGTTGTGTGATTTCAATTTACATAAGGTTTATTGCATTCGATAGATCTCGTCAAAACTTAAATTTTCGTTTTTTATTTGTTGAAAACTGTTAAAAATTACTCATTTTATGGCTGTTGGAATAAAAATGCGCGTTTTTGCTTTCTTGAGTCTCGGCCAGACATGGGCACGAGGATATCCCCGCAGGGGTCCCACATTGAGAGCTCGTTCTCGGCCAAAACTTAGCCGTTTCAGCTGAGCCTTGACTTTTTGAATAGAGAATAATTTCGGCTACAACATAATGAAAAATGACAAGAATTCATGCAACTGTTGGCGGGAATTCAAAAGTTTACTTCAAGAACACGAGTTTTTCAGAGTCGATTCGATCAGTCGAATTTCGTTACTCTCTCCCCCGTTTGGCATTAAAGCTAAATTCCTGAAATCATGGCCACAAGTACAGAATTTTATGCTCTTTCAAATGATATATACCACACGCCTGCAGGACGTCTAGAAGCACCGTCCAGCGGGGAGAACGTTATTATGTTCCACCCTGTACAGGGTGGGCCAACAAAAACTTATACTATTTGAATCGCTGCCGATGCGTCATTTTGAATCCAATCAAGCTGAAATTTGGTATACATTTGCCCAATATACTAACTTAAAAGCTATAAAATTTTCATAACGATTGGCTGCAAGTTTCAAATTTTATGCAAATTTTAGTGAGACAGGTCAGTTTCATACACATTCTTAGCAAAAAAATGAAAATTGACTTCCGTCAAAATGATGCAAATTAACAAGCAACATTCGGTCTCGACCATGTTTTAAAGGAATCTTTTTCACCCCTGTATGACCAAATTTTCCGCTGAGTGCTCGGCCTGGAGCAACCAAATTCAATTTAAAAAATTTGTGCATATACCTTAGTATGAAAGCTAACTTTGGAATAAATTTCGCTCTGAATAGAAGTGATTTGTACCGTAACCGTGAAGATTTGTTTTGCTGTGACCATTTTTGCATGAAAATGTGCAGAATTTAAATTTGCTCAAATCGACAAAAATTGTAGTCTTTTCAACTCATTTTTTGTGCTGACTACGAATCTGAAGCCAGATTTCAGAAATTTGAGAAAAATGAAAAATTTTGAGCAATTTAAAAACATTCGATTTTGTCAATTTTTGTTTTTTCAAGCAAATAATCTCAAATCTGACTTCAGATTTGAAAAAAAACTGAATTGAAAACACTACAATTTTTTTGCACATTTTCATGCAAAAATGGTCACAGCAGAACAAATCGTCACAATTACGGTACAAACCACTTCTATTTAAAAGTTAGTTTTCTAAACTCATTTAAAAGTTAGTTTTCATACAAAGGTATATGCACATAAAATTTCATCAAATTTGGTTGCCCCAGTCGAAAGTTAGAGTTGGTGTCCACCTAGTTCTCGCCCACTCTGTACAAGTATTGCACAATGCCGTCGCAGACTCAGCACAACAGGTGCAAACATAAACATAACATTGCAAAAGTAAACAGTGCGGGGTTAGAAGTTAGAGAAAATAAGTCAGGTGAGCTGATGCGACAAGTTGTCCTTTTGGGCGTCGGTGCTACCAATCGCCGTCTTGATAAGAACTATTTTGAACGCATTTCGACACCCATGACGACGGTGACAAATGTTGTTATTCGAACGTGCTGACAACGATTGACGAAGAGCTGGCGCTCTTAAAGCAAGAAACTATGGGCTACTACTTCATCTGTAACTCGTCCTCCACCTGTGCCACGTGCGTTGCTCATTATAATGATCAGCACCGTTTTTGCCGATGAATTTGTTCCACCTACAAATAATTGGAGTCGACTCAGTTCCCGTGTCAGTTCCAATGAACAGAATGCGGCCAGCTGGAATGTGAAATACTCGGCTCATAACGTTGAGCGACAATCGTCCGAAATGTCTCCAGAAGCTTGGTACAGAAATGACCTCGATACGGCGACTCCTAAAAATGTTGCTCTGTTGTCCCAGCCTCACCAAGATGATCCTGCTAATGATATAAAGTACTGTCCGTATTGCATTCATCGGTGCCGCGAAAGTGAATTCGTCCCGAATTCAATCCAAAACGACAACCGTCTCATCAGCCAATATCGTCCTGTTCGCAAATTCTTCAGACATTATTTGCAGCGACTTACGAAACGACAGTCAGGCAAATATCACACTAAATGATTGTGCTGTCATATAAATCTTTGAATTTCAATGTGATCGTGATATTTTTTCAACCGCACTAAACTTGACTTGTTTGTCGATCAATTTCCGCATTCTACCATTATCTCTATTTTACTGCTGATCGAACCGCTATACTCACCACAGCGTCGCTTTAACGATGCTGATGCCATAAAAGTTCAGTGCTATATTGTTTGAAATATGTTGTAAATTGTGTGCCCGAGGTGTTAACCAGTTTAACAAATTATTAAACAAATTGCATTAAACAAATTATTTATTCGTCTAGGATTAAAGCAAACATTTTTTTTTAGTTTCAGATAGGACATTTTAATTAATTCAATGAACTCAAATTGCACGCAGAGCCGAAAGGTGTTGTTAACGTGATTTTGCCGAAGCAAACTGTCATCTCAACCAAACGTATTCCACATTGCATACAAAGAAAAAACTGGATTTTAAACCTTTTCGTTCTTTATCCCAGCCGGATGAGCCTGGATTTATTCAATTACATAAAAAGCCAAAAAAAAGAAGAATGAAGACTTTCGCTCTCCTGCTTGTTCTTCTTTCAGCCATCAACTCGATTGAAGGTTTTGGTTTTGCTCTCCGGGCGGCGGTGGCGGATATTCAGGCTATTTGGTGCCTTCTTATCCCTATTACTACTACCCGCCTTAGTTCGCCTACCAAACGCAATGACAATGTGGCTTCAACGGTGGCTACCAAAACTGAGTTCAGTTCAGTTTTGACAAAAGAGAGTTGCCTCATACGATTTATTTCTCTACTAATAGACATTTATTGATTGTCGAATCATTATGCTTGGATATTTATTCATATTTACTGCAACCTTTATAGTAAAATATGAATAAAATAATTCCTAATCAACAAGTTTGTAACAGGAAACGTGTAACATTTTTGGAAACGGTAGCAACATCATTGCATCTACGGAGAAAGGAAAAAGACAGGATATGCGCAAGAGTTGCAACCAAAATGTGGGTCCGATGATGCCGAGTAAACCATTCCAGCGGGTAAATCAATTGTGTGTGACTGGCCAATGCGCGCTGCGCGGTGGAGGCGGGGTGAGCAACGACTACGAGGGGCAATGTATCAAACGAGAAGTTACTAGATTTAAATGATTTTACAATGGTTTGATTCCGCTGCAATTTTATACCGAACTTAATAAAACTGTAACCGTCCAATATGTAACTGTGCTTTGAAGGTCTGTCACTTTGCAATGGCACATTTGACGCTTCTAAGGAATCAACTTGATGATCAATTACTGGAACGAAAGTACAGTGCGTCTTAACCGTAAATGAATTATCCACCGTAATCGGGACAGCGCGGGCGACCCGAGACCTCTAATTTGAGTGTGTTGAGCGCTGGTATTGCGATGGCTTCGGTTACCTTGAAAACGCAGGGGTTGTCAGGCAACGAATTGTTTCCATAACCCTAAACGCTTCCCTAACTTTTCTTTACTTTTCTCGTGGTAAAAATGGAAACACTCTAAAAAATTTGGCCGGAAATATTTCATTCTGTGAGAGTACATTGAATTTCAATGAAAATTGTTTCTGATTGTAAAAAGACAATTTATTGTCTCAATTAATTGCTTGATATTTTATTAAATTTTCAGCATCCTATCTTCCCCTCTCTAGTTGAGCCCTTTGTCCTCTTAACGTCCAGACAATAACAACGACCCGACGCGTCAGACGTTTTGCATGACATTTGTTTATCAGCAGCCGTGTTATAGCTCGTTAAAATATTGGGTTGGTGCATAAGTTATGTTACCGGTATTGAAACGCTAAATTGTCCCATCACGAATAAACATGTTGCCTGA
>JAQGCX010001811.1:0-10056 GCA_034700205.1 Plectus parietinus
GAACCGCAAACCCGCTGCGCGCCGAAAAGGTAAGGGTCCCCCCTTATAATTTTTTCGGGCCGCCTTCGGCGGCCATCTAAAACCGCACTGCAAACCACGGTTTTGCGGTGCGGTGCGGTTCAAAGATGTTCAACACTGCTAACGACCCAATGGATCTATCAACGTGTAACCGTTTTGTGATACGTTCTCGATGGCTGATTATCTGCTCACTTCCTTCTTCGCCATTCTTTTGCCGTTAGGTATGAATATTTTCCGTATCTGTTTTTTTTTAGTCTCTTTCAACTCCTCGACAATTGCTTTACTATGCGATGTGATTTCATGGATCTTTGCAGTGTCACTTTGATTCAATGGCAAAACTGCTGTTCATTGCATAGGGTCGACTTTGACATGCTATTACTGCTCCAAAAACAATTGTGAATCAGGAATTTGCATGACTTAAACTGCATCACCAACTAGAGGAGCCATAACCGACGATATAAGATACTATCAACCGAATATCTGCATCAAGGTGCAATATGCAAAAGGAGGCTGCTGAAAACAAATTTAAAATATTCCGATCAGTCACCCATGATAAGCTCAATTTAGGTGACAGCATTTACGACAAGCATTGGTCGTACAATTCCCAAGCTGGCACTGACATTTCTCAAATCATCGAAGGATGCAACCTAGTGTCTGGAACTGGAGATAGGACGATCATCAACTATCGATAATTATTGTGATGCTTGCCTTCCACATTCTATATTGCATTGCAAGTGCCAACTAAAAAATGCATTGGTTGTGCTGTTGGCTTCCGTTGCCAAATTTTTTTCGTTTGCACGACGACTTCGAACGGATACTTGCAGATAACAGATAAACTCAATTTAAAAATATTCTTAGCGGGGTCTGGTGCACGTTTTTTAACTGGCAGTCAATAATCGCATGAGTTACCTTTTTATTATGCTTACTATTTTTAAAAAGAAATTGTCATTTTTGCCATAATCATCCACCCAATTGTCCACAACAATTCTCAACAAGTCATTCGACATACTGACCAAACTTACCGTACCCTTTTATCAGAAAATCGTTCCAAAATTGATCCGAATATGTATGTGAGTGCATTTTGGAATGGTTTTGCTCCTATCAGCTGTCGTCCTGCTGCGAGCGAGTGCTGGCAATGTCGTAGTGTCCAACGAATCGAAGCAAACGATGGTGGACAATACGCAGGGTTCCGAACTGAAAAGGGCAGCAAAGTACATTTCAGAGCAAGAATTCGGCAGATGTGTTCGTTATGAAAAATCAAATGAAACGAATTCGTCTATTTTGTTGAAACCCCAAGCCAAGGAGATTATCATCACATCATGTCCACGCGACGTTGGCAATTTCCTGCATTCATGATTCATTATCTTTTTCATTGATATGTACAGGTTAAATTTATGTGTGTGCTTTTGTGAAATTCTTTAGGCAGTGAAAGTAAGTAGGAGTCTTTTCAAGTAGGGTAGCGCGCGCGCTTTCATATTTTTGGTTATTCATAGCTTCTTTCATGTGACTGCTTCTTCATTCTTTTTTGATGTTCTCACGCGCGCTAACATTTTTGACAAAGTGTCAACTGTGTTGTTGTAGAGATTTTGGCGGAAGGGACATTGTCGATGTCCGCGATGTAACTGCTGCTTGTGGATAGATTACGTTCTATTTGGGCAGTGGAACACTGCGACGTGGAGGGCGATGATCGAGAGCAGCCAGGATGCTCTTTCGCTCGTCGGACAGTCTTGGGACGTCTGGTTATCGTCATCGTCCTCAGTCGCCACCACTGGTCAGTCTCTCGCTTATGTCCTTCTAAAATATTCCTAATGCATTACATATTAAACTATGTTTTTTGTCACGTTTTCCTCAGAACCGCAATCATGTTTATCTGATAGTTTTTTGTTGTTCTTCTATGTTTTGCGACAACAAATTTCGCAGTTGCACGCACCAATCTGCTTTTGATACAATAGTTAACGACAACAAGAAATTCTTTTTGTTGTCACATGTTGAACTTAATTTCTGCACTGCGTGTTGACTAAAAGTGCGAATGTAAGCTTACGATAGATTCATAGCGACGAAACGAAAGTTAATTGGAATTTTCTGCTTGGTTTGAAAAATTGATTTTTAGTTTCAGTTCAGCTATGAAAGTCTTTTTTACAAAGTTTGTAGACTGTTTATTCAACTTCGTTAATTTTTTAAAATTATGTAGTAAAATAGACGTATTTCATGTTACCATTATTCATTCATGTTACCTAACAGCAGGTTAATTTTTGTTGTGCAACTTTACCGAGTAGGTTTTGTATGAACCCTATTGCGATTTCAGACGAATCAACCTCAGAAGCTCAGAATGGTCGGCTGTGTCAGAAAGAGCCAATCGTTTCTACAATGCCGCATAAAAGTAATTGAGCTGTAAAAGATTTGTAGTAATTGTAAATCTGCAGAGGCACTGTGCTACGGCTTCTGTCCCACTCAGGACGAATTCTATTTGCTGCGCTGTAAAGATTGCGGCCTTTTGGTGAAACCGATCGCGTACAGACACCATCTCAGTGAGCCGTTTATCAACTGCTTCTGTGTAGCGAACGTATCGTAATTGACAGATACTCGTCATGCTCTGCCCGTCCGGCATTCGTCGCAAGATGTGCACGATCGCGAGCCCAACTGCTCCAGTCGCATCCGACACGACTCTGGACCCACCCCCGGGTTGTCCGTGTTCAGTCCCGACTCATCCTCGCACACGCCTGACGACTTTGACGGCATTCTACTGTCCCCCGTCGCAGCCCATCCGACCAGTTGCACGCCCGAAGGCGCTCGTCTTTGTCGCGATTCGCAACCGAATTCACCGCCGAGTTGTGCAGCGCCGGAGACCACTAGGCCTAGACCAGTCGACGTTAGACGACCGCCCAACAGTAGGACCAAGAAGACGCTGAGGACGATTTTGCCCGTCAAGGCGCCGCCGTTGAGAGGTCCCGTCGTGAAGGCGGAGGAACCAGATCTGTACTGCGTCAAGCAACGCGGCGACCTCGTCATGAAGTTCAGCAAGAACGTCTCGCAGTCGGCAAGCAATGGGAACGGCATTTGTGTCGAGGTATACTAAAAAACTTTGCGTCGAGACCTAGTGTCCCGCGCTTCAGCGTTGTGGTATATAAATCGATAGTACTATGTTTTGTGTTGTCCGATCAGTCCCGAAAAAATCAATACCTATGTTTTCTGTTAGTTACAGTACTTTTCCGCCCGGTCTGGTCGCCGTGTTCTCGATATTACTGCTCGTGCGTCTTATTTGCGCCAGAAACACTTTGCAAGCATGTTTTCTTGTTTTCCATGTCAGTCCTTGTATTCCTGTGTTTCACCGCTTCCTGTTAGATTTCGAATGGTTTCATGCCAATGGATTGTCTTTAGAATAAGAAATCGCGCAACAGACGGAAGCAAGAGCTGACAGTATCGCCATCGCCGAACGGGAAAGGGTCGAATGTGATAAAGAGTATCGACCTGGTCACACCGCCGTGCAGCCCCGACCGACTCAAGACAGAAATAACATCGCAGTCTGCTGATACCACCAGAGCCACGAGGTAACGCGCCTATCGTTGAACGTCGATCCAATCGAGTTTCAGCAGTACGCTTATGCGGGCCACAAAAATTGAAACCGCTGACTCGGTCGTCCTCGAGGAAGAGTGGTCGTCTTCGTCGGCTAGCGCCGATTGCAGTCTTGCGTCCGATTCAAACAACAATAAACACCCCAAACCTCAGTCGGTTAGTGATCGCGTCTTGCCGCAAATGTCCCCGTGGCTGCACGCGAATATTTCAGTCTGGCGCATGCATTGTCCGACTACACGCACGAGCGCCGCCTTTTGCGGTCGCCAGCCTGGCCACATTCGACCGACGAATCGACCGACTGCGGACAGGATTGCAGAAGACTGTGCAAGCGCCGATCGCTCATTCGCACTCGCGCGCTACTTTGGAAGCGAGCGATGTGCGCTTCGTCGATTCGAACGCCGCTCAACGGCGGGATACTCCGAGCTTGCGCCAGTTGCTCACGTCGCGCTCGACCGTCGTCGAGTACCCGCCGGCCGCCACTCCTAGGATCGGCTCCCGGATCGTGCCGGACATTCAGCCGCCACGCAGACAAGCAGTATTGATGACGGCGACGACGGGCGCTGCGACCCACAACTACGCCAAGTCCACTGTCGCTCCGTCCGCCCCAACTGCCCATCACCAGCAACAATTGACACTCGCCATGCACCCACAACAGGCCATGACCTCCTCTGCCACTGTCATGCAGCACTGGAGCAGACAGCAGCCCACGGGAACAACCCCCACTCCGCCTATGACTCCTTCCCCCGGCGTCTCCAACAAACCCCAGCAGCTACAACATTATCCTGTCGTCACCACCACCGCCGGCTCCTTCGTCGTCCACCATCAGCCCATGGTCGCGCAACATCTGCTCCAGCACGCCGCCGCATTCCAGAAACCGAAGAAGCGGCCGGCCATGGGCGGCGGTCCGCAGCGCAAACGACCGCGCGGCGCGCAGCAAAGACCGCCCGCGCTCATTCTGCCCCCCAACGCCACCTTCGCGCAGGTGACCAGCAACAACATGGGACAGTGGCGGAAGCTCAGCGCCAAGGCCACCCATCACACCACTGTCGGCTCTTTGCCGCCCGGTATGCCGCCTCAATTCTTCGTTTACTACAATAATCATTGTTGGGGGTCTGATGTTATCTTGTTTGCATCAGCAGCGTTCTCTCTGTTTTTCGGCTGTTGTCTTGACAAGTTGACACCAATTGGTCTTTTAGGCACGACGGTGCTGGCGTTGCCTGCTCAGTCGCAGATCGCCGGTTTGGTCGAGTCGGGTCAGCTGAAACTGTTGCCGATCAACGGGCAGACGTCGGCCAACGGCACCACCGCCTATCTCCTTCCCAACAAGGTGCTAGTCCGTTGCGAGTTCGCTGACTGAACGAATCTTTTGCAGAATGGTGTGGTGGCGCTCGGTCGTGCGGCGATGGGCGGACGTGCGCAGCCGATGAGCGTGAAGAGCTTGTCGATCGAGTCGGCGATGGGTCAGCAGCCGCTGTTTGTCAACCTGCAGACGACGCATCGGAGCGGAGGTGGGTGAACTTCGCGTACGCCGTGAACGCTGTCCGTTGCGGGCTTAGGCTTAGTTAAAAGTGTACATGCTAGCCTAAGCCACCTAACAAGCTAAGAAACCATGCCCCCTAAACATGTTACGTTGGCTTAGGCTTAGTTAGCAGTGTACATACTAGCCTAAGCCACCTAAGAAGCTTAGAAACCATGCTCCCCTAAAGATTTTACGTTGGCATAGTATGAATGTACCGTCGATTGCAGCATTGCACATGGGACACGGCCAAGCGTCGTGCACGTTGGTGCAAAGTAGTCCGAACGCGACGATCTACCGACTGCCGTTGAGTCAATCGGCGGGCGGCGGCTACTCGACGGTGCACCAGACGACGCTGCAGTCGCCGGTGGCGTTGGAGACGGTGCACTCGACCTGATGCTTGCCATTCTAACTGCGTCGGAGTTGCTTGGGTGGTGCTGCGGTCGCTGCTCAGTTGCCGCTCGTTCCCAAGGATACGGCTGTTTCTCTTTCGTTGAATTGTGCTCAGTCCGTCCCTTTGTATTTCTGTATTTCTGCTCGACCCAAACGCTGTATCTTTGTTCCACGTGTTGCTGTTCCGATTACATTGCAGAAATTTATGTTGTTCGTCTGATGTGAGACTTTGACCTTCGATTTGCCAAATCTTTACACATAGAGCGATGAATACTGTTAAATTTGCTCGCAAAATTCGGCAGCCTTGGTATTTCCTTTCTGAAAGGACTATTTCTGTTGTTTTGTTTGCATGTCGTTCTTTCATACAACTTACACGACTGGGTGCCGCCGTTGTCTCGTTCTTCTGTTGTAGCTGTGTTTCGGGATTTTGTTCCGTCATTGATTTCGGTATCGTCTCCCGGTTGGCTGGGTTGGTAAGTAGCTACGGAAATGGAGTATTTTTTAGTGATCGCGTAGTCTGATTGTTTTTCAACTTTTGTCTCTGTTTCGTTTTAATTGAGCACACGTATTTTGACTACTTGATGTCGGCGGAACAAATTACATGATTCAACACTCCGTATTCGTCGAGCAGTTTGCAAACAGATTAGAAACGACCAAAAAATCTTAATCAAACACCTTGAACAATGGTGTATTGCCAGGCCCAGATTAAGAGTGCGGGGGGCCATGGGCCACAAATTTAATGGGGGCCCCCTAACGTACCGCCGGAGGAAAAGTTGTTCAATTTTGAGCGCCGCAGGCAAAATTTTTGACATTTTTGCCGACGGAGGTAAAATTTTGATGTTTTTTAACGGTAGCGGAAAATTTTTTGAACTTTGCATAGTTAAAGGCTAATTTTGCAATTTTGGTTGATGAGTGACGCGGGGGCCCCCTTAAGTGACTGTAAGGCGAAGGGTCCTGGGCCACATGGCCCATGTAGCCCATATATAATCAGATCCTGCGTATTGCTCCTGTTGAATGCTGAAATAATCGCCAATCGATTCCGTCCAGGAACACGCAGTTTGCTTTTTAACAGCTACGGTGGATATTGTACACAAACGGAAAAGATTGGGTTGGCAACTGAAAAAGGAAAATAAATTGGAAGATAGGTGCGGTGGCCGCCGGGATTAGTGAGCAGAGGGAACTTTTCACCGAGGCCGCAGTCGGTCTTGAAGCGCTTTATGCACTCGATTGGCATCGACTGGCCAGCCATGGTGGAATTCGCCGCGACACCACTTGGACGAAATGAATGCAGTGACGGGAGCGGTTCCGTTGGCCGATTGATCGCTCCTACGAGGATGTCTTCGACTTTAGAGCGCCGTAGTGAGTGATGTCGACTGCAAGGGGCATTAATGGCGCCCAAAAGCGTGTGCTCACCACCTTTATTTTCGTGCAGCTAGCTACATACGGGGTCCGGCCAGGGGGGGGCCTGTATGTAGCTAGGTCCCCCCCCCCCGGTTACAGGTATGTGGAGCATGTATACAGCCAGTTTACATTAGGTCTTCTTTTTGCAAAAATAGCGCGTAATGAAGTTCTTTCGCAGTCCACGGCAATTTGTTGGATTCAGTCCATTCCCAACCTTTGCTTTGTCGTTTGTGAGAGGCTGTGTAGCAGCAGGCATTGACACGAGTGGATCAGTTACAGCAGTTGTTGCATTGCCGATGGCCAATCACTCAACGGAGTGCGACCTGTACTCTCTTTTTTCGCGCCGTCAATCTCCTGTTATATGCTACGATAACCTTGTAACTGACGTTGCAGTTGAGCCTGAGCGACTTTACACAATCCGCGCGCGTAGTTAGCATTAGCAGACGATGAGCGACAACAAGCAAAACGGGCGAATTTCAACAACATGCTATGTGAACGGTGGTCATTCGACACTTGCTGCTGTCGACCAGCTTCTGTGTCACATTCGAGTAGCAAGTGTCCCCGTCCCAGTGGAGGCTGCATCGACGAAACTGCAACGAACGATTGTGTTTTGATTGAGCAGCGAGTAGTGCACAGATCTTACCATGAGAAACAGAGCGAGAAGGAGGGCTGTAAGGGCGACCGCAGTTACGAATACCCAGACGCTCATGACGCGACTCGACCGACTGACTGAGCACGGATCGGCTTACGAGAAGTCGGGTAGGTCAGCAACTCGAAGACGTAAGTGCCGTCTCTGGCCAGTTCAAACAGTCGAATAGCAAGCAATCGTTTATTCGGGCAGCAACTGCTCGGGGCGAATGGAGCAAGGAATAACGACGTCGATTAGACACCGGCGGCGGGCATTGCTTCGCTATGGGCAGCCGGCCAGGCTTGGCGGGATCAGTCGTCTGGTGGCCGTCGCCGAGCGTCGTAGAAGCAGGAAGACGCGATCCACCGGCGACTTATGAAGCCGTCGAGCGCGCCGCTCTGCGCAGACGCGCGAAGAACGGCATCGGTCAATCAAGTGCTGGCTGACGCTCACTATGCACGGGCTCATTTACCGAATGAGATGACGTGGCGCGCGCCAGTTGCTCGACAGCACTGAGACGCGACGGACATGCACGAGCAGCCATCGACGCGACCGTCCACAAGGGCTTCGGCGCGATATTGGGCATTAGCGCCCAAGGCTACGGCAAGTGCGCGAATCAATGCGACGAACGCAAGCTGGTGATCGCCGAGCCCCGTTCCCACTCTCCACCGCCGCACCGCCTCGCTCACGCAATTCAACACCTCCTCGAGCAGTTCACTGCAGCTTTTTTCTCCATCGCCTTTTATTCCGACTGATGTCCAATGATGTTCACGGGCCGACCCGGGATTTTCGCCGAGAAAAAGCTCGGTCCGGAAATTTTGTCAAAAAAGAGCCCAGCCCGGAAATTTTATCAAAAAAAAGCCCAGTCCGGAAATTTTGTCAAAAAAAGCTCTCACGCCTTGCAATTTAACACACTGGCACAAAGCACCACATTACGAAAAGTAGATATAGACCGTCAATTTGACTGATTGGCAAGTCAAAAATCGCTTAAAATTGACTTTTTGCATTCTTTACCCAGTCAGATAAGTGTTCTACATATCGATAATTTTGAAGCGTTACATTCGATAATTTTCTCTGAAAATTGGCCCGGTCAGGGCTCGGTACTTCCCTTTCGGGGCCGGGCCGGCCCTGTACATCACTGCTGACGTCCAGTGCGCAGTTTCGATAATCGCTGGTGATCGCCGAGCGCCGTCCCCCACTCCCCACCGCCGCACCGCCTCGCTAACGCACTTCAACACCTCGCCGAGCAGTTCACCGCAGCTTTTTTCTCCATCGCCGCCCATTCCGACTGACGTCCATTACGCAGTTTCGACACTCGTAAAGCGGCATGCCATCTTCTCCATAGTACCGTTGCTTCACTCAGAGTGATGGTTTTAGCCCGCCTTCTTCTCAATGCAATAACTTTTGCTCAACCACCAGTCACGAACGCAAACACATTCATTTGGCAATCGGCTCTGAGCATCCCATTCGGTCCAAAGGCGACCGCAAATGAAAAACTTAATTCGATTTCATCAAGCAATCGATACGATAACAATTTATTATCGATGCTTTCGTACTAACTAACACAGACGAATAAAATGCGATGCAACGATGAAAGAAGCTTTAGGTTACTGCGCAATTCTAGAGATCTGAAACTTCAACCAAAAGTCAAGAATAATAAAGAACTCTTGAGCGTTGTGAAAGAAACGAGAGCGTCACATCTAATCACAATTTTTACATTGAAAATAAAATTGCTCGACTCACAGAGAGAGTAGGTTTGTTGATGATTTGTTTATTGCGCACATAACTTTTTTCCGACTGCCTTTTTAAAGCTGTCGTCGTGACCTACGGCTTCCCCAAACTAATAATGCAAGTTCCCAAATGTTTCGAATCGGACAATGTATTAATATTTCATTTCAAATCGATCCATGTCTGTTTTGCCGCAGTCAATGACAAAATATTTCGCAGAACTTTTTTTAGAAATTAACTTTGTTTTGGACAAGATTTCTCATCCACTGCAATTTACATTGACTTATTCGGGTGTTTTCGCCAAAAAAGCTGACGAATGGCGACTGGGGAAAAGCCCAAGAGAGCGTCGTTAAGCTGCGGACACAGTGAAGAGCCACAAAGCAGAAATTTGGAGCGGCAGCCGATGATTTTTTTTATTTTTTCGGAAATCATTCTGAGAAGCCAATCCAACAGACTCGGACAACAAATCACCGTCAACGAATATTTCTGGCCGCTTTCCTAATATGTTCCGAGCTCATCAAGAACTGATCAACATGAAGCCCAGCGCAGAACAAAAGCGGTGTCGGCGATCAATTCAGCTTTTCGTAATCATGTCATGATTGCTTGACTACGCCTCTTCTGTGGTCCTGTGCATATAATATCAACTCGGAACGTTGTCAGGTCCTGAATATACTCCGCGGAACATCCCGCGGCACATGTACAAAACACAGGTTATTGATTAAAGTCAAAACCGGATAAGAGAGAACCGGATAAGGGAGAAAACCGCCTAAGAGAGACTATTTGTAATTCCCCGTGCTCT
>JAQGCX010001812.1:0-10055 GCA_034700205.1 Plectus parietinus
TAGAGCACACGCCACCGCACAAAGAGACTACGCAGTTCTGCGTAGTCAATTTTCATGTTGGCGTGTGCTCAAACAATTGATATGCATTTTGTGCACTTATCCGGGTTCCACTGTATTTGCACGACCATTGAAAATATAACATCGTCGCTATAATCCACTATTTTTAAGAGGCGGGCTGACTCTAAAACTGGGGAAAGGCAAGCAGTGTTGAGTTTCTGAAATTTGAAGGCCAGCCAGATATGGTTTCACCCTTTTGCGCTCAAAGCGCTTGATTCCCTAGTCATTCAATGAACCCAAACACCGATGCTAATAGAATGCAAACCGAAAATCTAGAACTAAGGGCGATGGAGGGGGCAGACATAGGCACGGGGGGATGGGGAGATATCCCACCGAGGGGTTCAGATCCAGATCGAGATGCCAAAAGGTTGGGGGGGGTGAAACGTTTTCGCCACGTAGGGGCGAAAAATTTTTTGGACAAGCACTGGATAGAATGGGGATTTGGAGGCCGCCGGGAGGAATATTCTCCCTCCCCCCGGGTCGAAAAATTTTGGTACTAAATCCCCCTCCTAGGGGTCAAACCTTGCCCACCTCTGGGGGGGGTAAATAAACACGAAGAAAGTGATTGACTTTTCCAAATAAGGAAGCAATTTGATTCTGTGGCCGAGATCTGCCGAGTTCACAAAGCAGAATAAGTATTCCAGGAAGTGCTACGTGCACAGAGTTACTTTTTCGCACCTTCTCTCCGTTGATCGTTGACGGATGGCGGGACGCTGCTCGGCGTGTCGAAGAGACTGAGGAAGCGAGCGTGCGTACTCGGGAAGTGTTGCTCGAAGAACTAAGTGGCGATTCGCGCGAGGACGATTCGATCGACGTCGACGGCTGCGTCTGACGACCAATCAAAGTCGCGCCTGAAGCCGATGGCAATGGGTCGTTGAAACGACCGGTTCGACCAACCGCGCCCACCGCTTGGTCCTCCGTTCTCGGGCCTCACGCTCTCCAGGGCGACCCGGCCCCCTCTCGGCACTCCGCCTTAATGATCGCGCTCATCCAAATCAGTCGGTCTGACCGTTCCGCCATGTTGCCCCAATGAGGAAGTCATGCAAACGCCCCTTCTTTTTCACTCATTTTCTCTCCACTGAAGCGTTTCTGGTAATCACCCTATAGTAATTCAGTCAAGCCTATGCTGAAATATAACGAGCAAAGAGATTCTTACATAGTATATAAATTGTTTGCCCTGTTAAAAAAATACAACTTACAAGAAGACTACAATGTTAATCAGAATTGCAGAACAGGAAATAGAAAAGAGAAGTATTGCGCGGTTGACAATGACATGACACGCAAAATATTTCTTTGTCCAGTCTGGGTTGAAGAAAATTCTAAGTTCTTTGACCTATAAAACACACGCGAGCACACATTGATCAAATGCACTCTGCACATAGAATCTCATCGCTTAAAATATATAGCCGTGGTAACCGTTCAAGTTCGAACAAGTTTCACCTGCTGCTGTTGAGAACAGCTATTCATGCAAAAAACACATTGTTCGCTGGAAAGTCTGCAAAAATAGAATACATCTCAATTACTACAAATGAACTAAAGCTCATGTGGTTTTCTCGAAAATAAGCCCAATGGCAGCGACGCAAGATTTTTGGGTACGGTCTTTTTAAAAATACGGTATTTTGGGGGCGGGAATTCAGACAAAAACGCGCGAATTCAGCGAGCAAGTATGCAAACATTTCGCGCGAATTTAAAAAGTACGATATTTTTGTGACGGGAATTCAGGCAAAATGCGTGAATTCAACGCACAATATGCACACACTTCGCGCGAAGTAAAAAAATACGGTATTTTGGGGGCGGGAATTCAGACAAAAACGCGTGAATTCAGCGCGCAATATGCATACGCTTAGCGCGCCATATAATGTTGCATCGCAGGCTGTGAGAGAATTTTGCAAAGTTTTAGTGGCCTTATAATTTTCGACAAAAACCGGTTCCAAAATAGCACATAACCCATGGCCAGAAATAGTTATAAGTGCTTTGCAAGCACACACGCACGCAACTGACGCAAAAGAAGGGCTGCAGCTGGTGTGAGGGGGTTCTTCTGGGCGATGATTGGGGCCTGGCGGTCGATGCTGACTGGAAGGACTCAGTGGGCGTCGAATTGGCGACATGGGCTGGTGTAGTGCTGTTTCTGCCGGCTGATTCGATTAATCTAATCACCAGCGCGCAAGACAATTTCTCGCACGGTAGGGGGCCGCGTCCCGTCCCGCAGTCCAAGTCCTCCGCGGCGGTTTTGACGTCATTGTTGTCGCTGCCAAAATGACTGCGTCTGGCGCATGCATAGCTTCTCAAATACAGAATACGCAAAGCGCCGGAGCTGATTTATGGTCAAATGTCTGCTGTTTGTCATTAACGTCTCATTCATACATATCCAGGGACGGAACGAAAATAGCAGAGAGGGTGGCAATTGGCAAGCATAGCAATTCAGACGAAATCTTTGCCCTTTTCCTGGGCTGTATAGAAGCAAAATCTTTTGTGAAGCGCCATGATTCCTCCTACTGAAAGCGCCCAAATATACATAAACGATTCAAAAGTATGCGTCACTAGAATTATAGCTGTCGTTAACGAGTAATAAATAAATAACGGGTTAACGAGAATTATAGCTGTCGTTAACGAGCCACCTTGGTGGAACCATTCGAAATCTATTCAAAGTAATTTCCAAAGGTGTTCAAGAAAGTGCAGATGGCAGATGAATTCTTTTGCCACTCGCAGTCAGCGTGGTCATGAAACCGTAATAAAGCTTCTGAGAACAGTTGAAGCGCAATCATGCGAAATGAATAGGCGGTAAAATTTTATCTTATTGTGTCTTCGTTATTAATATCACTGGATATGAATATGGCGCCAACTTTCGAATTTCCCTTCCTGCTTCTACCTGCATCTGTTACTGTAGTTAAAACTAAATACGCCATTTTTGGAAGAAAAAAATGAAATATGTATCGAAGCAAAGTATCGACAATCAGAGACTATTGAGGCAAAAAGTGGTGCAATCTGAGTTTAAAATAGAAATAAACAGTGAATCAGGCCTGAACACAAACACAAGAAAGTGAACTGAGAACAGACAAAAAATTGCACTGAATGAAAAAATATGAAAAGGTGATGTGTCGTTTGTTTTGACTGGGCGAGCTGAAGACAATATTTCACAAATTGGAAGGGAGCAAACAAGATTGTCAATTCGGCACAGATGTATATGACACCTGCAAACCGACCTACGCACTTTCTGCCACTGCCAGCACTCTTTAATTATTCCTTTAATTCACAATCACTTGCCATATCTTCTCTCTGTTCGCAACGACGCTGCTGCTTTAGTATTTATACATGACACAGTAGATGACATGCCCATCTTCTCACTCCCGGGGGATGTCTGAGACAGGGCGCGATTCGATTAAATCTCTCTGCGACTTGGTCTCTCGAGTCGGCGGACAATGTAAATGCTCATCTACATCCAGCTTCAGTGCAAAGCGCTCAAACGCATCCTCTGGAAACAAGAACTTCCCACCACAGGGATAATGTTTTGACATCCCATTATAGCCCAATGGTATTTAGCAGTGATGTTCATGGGCCGGCCCGGCCCACGGCCCACCCAGACCCCCGGGCCGGCCCACAGAAAAAAGGGTGGCCGTGGGCCGGCCCACGGCCCACTGAGTTGAAATTATGTACCTACAGTATCTGATTCTTGTAATCAGGAATGCATTATATGACGCTTTTTTCACAAGGTGGCATTTAGATGTGGCGTCTCATTTTGTGACAACTTGCGTCTTGTGGAGATAAAATTGCACGTTTGCAGTAGAATTTACATGATTTGCCCGTGGGCCGGAAAGAGGCCCGCGGGCCGGCCCACGGCCCACGGCCCACCCAGGCCCACGGAAAAAATGATGGGCAGTGGCTGAAAATGGTAGTGGGCCTGAGCCGGCCGTGGGCCGGCCCACGGGCCTGATTTTCTGTTTTTGGTGGGCCGGCCCGCGGGCCGGCCCATGAACATCACTGGTATTTAGTCTTTGCACTTTTAAAGTACCAATGCAGCTGGCTGCTGGCTGCACCATTTTTTGTCGTTTTTAATCTAAATATTAAATCTCTCTGTTATTTTGTATGATTCAGTCATTTCCCCGTGGGTGATAAGAAAAGCTACCGGCTTTTAATCTCATATACAATTGGATCAAGCGTTGCAATTGCAATCAAGTTTGGCAATGGCACAACAAACTTAACAATATCAATCACAACTGGAAAAACACATTGTGAATAAACCATAGCACGCAAGTACCATCACTGTGAATATCATCTGCGCATTAGTCGTCTTAGTTTCTGCAAATTTTCCGTTGTCATTGGGTCTTCAGGCTTGATTTCGAGTGCTTTCAAGTAAGCAACTTGAGCTTGTTCGTACTTTTTATTTAGATGCAGTATTGCACCATAGCTAGCGAATGAAGGTGCATCTTGCCGAAGCTCTACAAGTGCTTTATAATGTTCTTCTGCTTGTTCGTTCTTGTTCAGTTGCCGGTAGGCGTTGGCCAGCGCAAAAAGAACGTCGAAATTCGTCCTATCCAAACTGCGCGCAGTTGCGTATGACTCAAGAGCGCGTGAAAGCTGATTAGTCTGCTGATAAAACTGCCCCAAATGATGATGAACGAGGGCGTCATCTGGACTTAATCGCACAGCAGCTTCGAACCATTCCAGCGCTTCTTCAGTTCTTTGCTGAAACGAATGCATTAATTGCACCATAAGTAGCAGACAGTTTGTCTGATTATGTACCTGCTTGAGTCGCAAATGACCCATGGTAAGATGGGCGGGGGTGTGGTTATCTTTCTCTGACAATGCCTTGCTGTAGAACGTCTCCGCCTTATCCAGACGCCCTAATTTCGAGTACGCCTCACCGAGCATGTTATACAGACTGGCGGTCGAGGGGTAATCGCTAGACAAACGTGCGATTGCACTGTTGTAAGCTTCTATGGCGTCCTTGTATCGACTCTGTTCGGCCAGCAATCTACCGCGATTGTAATCGCAGGAAATTTGGGCGTTTCTATGCGCCTTCGGGTCTTTCAGATATGCGCCATTAAGTTCAGTACACTTTTCAAGTGTTTCTTCAGCTTCTGCGTTTCGACCAAGTGTCCACAGGCACAATCCCAGGTTTAAGTGAGCAGCGGCCAAGCTATTTCTGAAGGAAATGGCAGACTTGTAACTCTCGACTGCTTCAGCGTGTCGCTTTTGTTCTTGCAGCAAAGAACCGCTAGAATCGAATGCATACAGTTCGGTTTCGTTCACACTGATAAGATATATGAACTTACAGATTGTAATGAGTGTCTGCCATATTCGAACGAAAGCTGAGAGCTTTTCGATAAGCTTGTTCAGCTTCTGTAGCCAGTAGTTTTCGTGCTAATACATTTCCAAGGTTACTGTATGCTAAAATTGAAACGATGGTTTATAGTCAATTAGGCCATCGGTAAAGAAGAAAATGGGAGTTTGGTCTTGAAAGGAAAATAAGGACAATATTTTGTCCCGGGGCTCATCATTGACGCAAACTTGGATTAATTGGCAGGTTACGGTGGCACCCAGGGCCGGATTTAGAGCTCGGGGCCCTGGTACTTTTGGTGACAGGGGGCCTATTTGTACGAGGAAAAATCGAAAAAATTGTCGGGGGCCGGGGGGCCAAAAGTACCATAGTAAAACCGGCACTGGTGGCACCTTCCCGTTTCTCTTTACCCATTACAAAATGTTGACTATACGATCATGTAGCCATGTGAAAAAAGAAGTATTCACCTTTGGCGGGATTAATATCGATGCCCGAACTGTACAATGATTGTTCAGACTGCCAATCATAATTGCGTCGCCATGTTCTGGCGGCGAAAATACACAACAGACCGCAACAAGCGCAGAACAGCAGCCTTTGTAGTCGTCCATCAGTGCACCAACGATTGCGACAATTTTGAATCGCCAATGTCAGGAGAATACAGAAACCGACGCTGGGCAAATACATCACCCTTTCGGCGACAACGAATCCTACGTAGGCGATTAGATTGGACGCGGGTAAGAAAGGCAGCACGAGCAGTACAAGGCCAAGTGTGGTCTCTTGAGTGCCATCAAGTGAACTATTGTGCGAGTCGACTTCGCTATCGTCAAATGAAAATACAGACTTCTGTCCTGTGTATATTTCTGCGCTCGCCGGACTAGCACAACGGGAATCGCGAATATCTTTCTCAATCGGATGTCTTCGTCGAATATTGGCGTTAATGTCGAGTTTCGGCGAAGGAGAACGTCGCGCACTGACTGGTGTTGCAAACGATTCCTTCACGCCATTTCTTGCAAGCAATTGGGAGAGTAACCTCCTCGCGAATATCGCAGCAATCGAGTAGAAAGCCAGCGAGACCAATGCCCTGTAGTCGGTAATAGAACGCACCAATGGAATTGAATCCATTGACCAGTCGAAACTGAGCTGATCGGGAAAGATTATTAGTCTCAGATTGAAGACAGGCAAGTAGAGGAAGGTCAGTGTTCTGGTCACCACTGAGGGGTCGTAGGCAGCTGGATTATCCGATGGACTGAACGAAGGCGCGGAAAAGTTCATTATCCATAGGCGAAATATCAGCAAGCAGAAAAGACTGAACGCAAGAATCGCGCTCGTATGGTGAAAACGTCTGTTCTGCGCCTGAAAAGATTCATTATAAACTTGCAAATAATGTATTTATATCGCTATGATCAAGATAAAATAGAAACAAAAACTGCATATGTTATATTTTCTGCTGTTAGATGTTATGATTGCATGGGGGTGATGCATATAACACCAGGCATGTTCATATTTCCGGCGCAATGTTTTTGTCTGCAGAAAAACAGACGTGCCCGGAAGAGGGGTGTGTTGAACGTACGTGTGGCGGAAGCGTTGTTTTTCAACCGAATTCGCTAATAATGGGGCAGAAGCTGTGCAAATGAGCGATCGATGATTGAATAGAATGCACGATCAGGTGTCTCGGTCAACGACGACGATCATCGGAGCCGTTGTTTGCTGTGCGGGTTGGATTAGGTGCTGAAGAGATGGCCGGGGCGCAAACAACAGTCGGTGAGAAAGAACGACTGGCCCCTGACAGTCCGTCGATGGGCAATCTGCGGCGTGCACTCCGAGTCAATCGCCTCTCTTCGGTCGCGCTCGCCGACGACTCAGCAGTTGAGGCCAACAACCGGCTCTCGTCGAATACCTTCCATTACCGCAAATTGACCACCCGTCATTCCTATCCCTCCTCTCTACGTTGCCAATGCAAACATATCTCTGCTCGGCGGCGTCCGTCAAAGACTACTCGCAGCGGTGCACCCTCCCCTTCCCCTTGAATCTTGAATGACGCCGCTGGCCCTTGGCGTAGCGTGCGAGTCGCGCCGGGCGCAGACCTTGGCCGCTTTTGTCCGTCGTCGGCCAAAGAGAGGGTAACTGGTCCGACTGGGGTGGCCCTCCCCCTTAATCGGCGCTCGTTCGGCAGGAAAGCGGCCAAGTAGCGCCATTTCGGCTTGGCGAACCGCCCCGTAATCGATTCGGCTCGGCGGTGACGGCGCACGCGAGGAGACGCCGCAAACATGATCACTGCCTGAAGCTCGTTATCGAAACGCGGTCGATTTCGATTAAGATTTGAAGCGACGCCTGATGAGGAGTGCAGTTAGCGACCCACGAGCACTTGCGCGTCAACGCCCCCCTCGGCGTCGCTCTCACGCGCGTCTTATCGCCGCGCTTGCACTAGGGACATTAATTAACGCATCGAGCCCATTGCTTACCTTGAACGCCAGCTGGCCGAATCCCCCGCGTGTCAAGTCATACGCAATGCAGATCGGCAGTAACGCGATACCCTGCTCCTTGGAGAGCAGCGCGCAGGCGGCCATCACCACCGTTGCCCACAGGTGCAAATCAGTCGCAGTTCTACCGTGCACGAATCGACCGTCCACGTGGTGCTTGAAGAGTAGCAGACCACCCACGACGAATATTGTCGCTAGAATGTCTGCGCGACCAACAACACCGGCTACTGCTTCGGTGTGTATAGGATGGACGGCGAAGAGCAGTCCGCAAAAGATGGCCAGAAGACGGTCGACGTTGAAGACGATGCACACGAACAGAAACACGAGCGCAGAGGCGACCATGTGCAGCAGCACATTGAGCAGATGGTACCTGAAATCCGAGCACGTCAATCAGTGTCGCGTCGCACCGTGGGCGCTAAATAGCGGTGGTGCAATCGTTCTGGCCCATTATCTCACCCGCGGGGCTCGAGCGCGTCGAATGCGTGATTGAGACGAAAGGTCGCGACCGTGAGCGGGCGGTAGCTCTTGTGCGAGCCCGCGTGCGCCATCGGCGTCCCCCAATAGTCGTTCACCACCACATTCCACCACGACGTCTCCGTCTTCAAGTCCGCGTTGCGAATTATAGCGCGGCTGCAACGAAACACATTTTCAACCACACACCACACGTGAATAAACAATGACGGCTAATTTGCATTCTGAGTCGCATCTCGTAACGACAGCCCCCCAACGGTGCTCAGTAGCGGACCGGGAGAGGAAGGCGACTACTAAATCGAATTGCATGCCTGATTAGCCAGGAAACACGCGCATAGCTAATCGTCGCCGGATCGGCTTACGCAGCACGTATGTCAGTTGCCTGAGCAAACGCGGTCACACATGCGCCCGACACATCTGGCAACGAGGGTGGCCATGTCTACCCATCAACCCCCCAGTAATTACTGTTAGAGCATCACGCGCAACAACGGCGCCAGCAACGGTCAAAGGATTAATTGCTGATCGATTGCACAAATGAGCCAAGCACGCACCAAACGCTGGGCTGCAATTACGCAAGTTCGCACGCCTTCGTGTATTTAATTTGAGCGCTGTTGGAAGCAGACTACTACAGCGATACGTTTCTACGAAAGTTTCTTTCTTCTATCATAAACGGGAAATGTTCTTACGATCACTAAAGGTTTACTTGCAGAATACTATATTACTATCCTAAGTTAGTGTTGCTTTAATGATCAGTAAGTGATTTAGTTTCGTCGAATCACATTTTGAATTAAACGCAGATCATCAAGGTATTGGTTTTATCGAGCGTTGCATGAAAAGTGTGTCAATTCAAAGGGGCTTCTATTGAAGACAGTGAAGTCTTTTTGGCTAATTAAACGGATTAATGATATGCCATGGCGATTGAAAACGACGGCCATCGGTAAGGACCGACATTGTAGTTTTTAACTATTTTAAATAGAACTAAATTCAAGATAACATATCAAAAAACGACCATGTCGTTCGCAACCGTTCATCGTCGTTATCCGTCGCTACGGCATATCATTAATCCGTTAAATTAACCAAAAAGACTACTGATTGGAGACAGTGCATCTGTTGTTTATCGTTCGCACAAAACATCACATGCCCACGAAAGCAAAGAAATAAACGAGTTCTGACCTGTCGTCATAGACGAATTGAGCCGTCAACGTGTTAAGAAAGACGACGAACGCGACGACGGACACGAGCAGGACTCCCAGGAGCACGGATCGGCGATCCATGTCAGACTGGTGAGGGTCGGAGGGAGTAGTGGGGGTGGCGACGTTTACTGGTGCGTCGGCGGCGAGGTCAGTCCGGCCGCCTCTTACCGAGACAAAGCGCCGTCCTGCAAGGCCGCGTGCATAACGGCCCACCGGCCCGCAATTCGCCTCACTACCGACTACGGCCCGTTCGCCCCGTCGTCGCGACTTTCTCGGCGCCGCGCCCCTTTCACGCGCACATTCCACGCGTACTGTTCCCTCGATCGAATTGCGCGCGCTGCCTGTTGAGATGAATACGGTAGCATTCGTTTCAGGACACGCTACATTGCTCAACTGACAATTTAATGTTCGATCAATGACCATTCCTCTGTGCTAAAAGAACAAATTGGTTCGCATGTTCAAGTTTCATCAACGTTTACCCTCTGAAAGGATTTCTTAGTTTGCTACTGACAGTACCTCAGCTCACTTCAGACTTCAGACAAAGACAAAGAAGAAAGTGAGCTGAGGTACTGTCAG
>JAQGCX010001813.1:0-10051 GCA_034700205.1 Plectus parietinus
AAAAATTTACACTAGATATTATGAGGGTGTGATCTTGGGGGGGGTATATACCCCCCCAGAAAAAACTCGACCCACATAGAAACTCAAAAATTGGGCCGCGGGTCGGCCCGGCCCGCAGGAATTTCTCGACCCTGGCCCGGCCCGTGTACATCACTGCAATTTGTCAAAGATTCCTCTGTTTGCAGTTGAGTGCCCGCCTGGTAAATACTGGAACAGCGCATTGTCCAACTGCATATACTGTCAGCTCAATACTTATCAAGACCAACCGAATCAAGAGAGCTGCAAATCTTGTCCTAACCAAGAAATAACGGCAACGACCGGAACTCAGAGTCAATCTGATTGCTTCAGTACGATTGTTTTTGATATTGTTCATTATGATTTAGATTGAGCAAATATTTTCAGCTCGATGCCCCGCCGGGAACAAGTATAATTTTACACAGAAAATGTGCGTCGTATGCGAAAGGGGGACTTATCAACCTCAATTGGGCGCTATCAATTGTATTTCGTGTCCTGATGGAATGACAACGATAACAAACGGCTCAAAAAATGCGACGGACTGCGAGTACAACTGCAACCCGGGACAGAAGTTGACGGTGGAGGATTCCTGTGAGGACTGTGATAAAGGGACGTACAAAGAAAAGAAGAATCAAGCGGCGTGCATGGACTGCCCGATAGGATTCATAACGCCAGGAACGGGAGCGAAGCTGAAATCGGAATGCAACGTGCTTAACTGCCCTCGAGGAACGAAAATCGCCGTCGGGATCCATCCACCCGTCAATGTGAATAATGGATCATCCGCCTATTGCTCCTTGTGCCCAATCGGGTTCTACCAAGAAAATGAGAACATGACCAGTTGTACTCCCTGCTCACGAGGTGATGTCACACCCAGTCTCGGATCGATCAGCATGAAAGAATGCATAAG
Organism: Plectus parietinus; assembly: GCA_034700205.1. Taxonomy (NCBI): domain Eukaryota; kingdom Metazoa; phylum Nematoda; class Chromadorea; order Plectida; family Plectidae; genus Plectus; species Plectus parietinus. Next base: position 923 of record JAQGCX010001813.1, read on the forward strand.
CGGTCAAGTCGTCGACTGCTCACCCGAACTCAATTACACTTGTCCTCCCAATCAGACGTGTAACCACACCGACTTGGGTTACCAGTGCGTCAATATTGATTTCGTCACCTCCGAACTAGCAACCAACAATTCCGGTTGGCAAGTATGGGTCGGCATCACTTCTGCCGCCGTCTTATTTGCCATCCTGATGGCCGCCATCATCGTTGTGTTTAAAATTCGGTGCGACTACTGCCAGATCAGCATTAATAAAGTATTTTGTGTCATTTCAGAGTGTACCAGTTCATCTTTTGCTGCAAACATCCCAACCTCAAAGATATCTCGACGACTCAGTACTATCGCAATAATACGTATCCGATCACGCATGCTAGCAGCGCTGATGAAACAGCGAGCAGAACGTCAAAACCGAATAGTACTGCTGAGATTGGTGACAACTTTCACTCGGTACGTTTCCGTCAGATATTTCAATGCAATAATGCATACAATTACTATACTTATAATTTCTTTGACGGTAAAGAGAGTACTGTAGAAAGTACCGTAATCCTATAATTTTAGATGTGCAATAGTGACTAAATGTCGTTGTGGGACGTTTAATATAAGTGGATTTAAATCATAAGCAGTAATGATACTCAATTCAATAAATTCTGGTTATTGACAGCGCGCGACATTCAATTAGGCTCTTCACGGGCACTTCCCACAACTGAGTTTTCGTTCAAACTTTGGTCTGTGAAGAGCCTAATTGAGGGGTGTTCGATCGATTTCCAGTTAACTGTTTGAAAAGTTCTGACCATATTGCTGTTTGTCTCCGGTCGTTCGCAAATGCAATCTGAAGTGCGCTGACTTCTCATTAACAGTGGTCATTTACAGTACTGCAAACCATGAGATGGATGTGAAAAAAGCGACGAAGGGCTGCACACCGGACCGACCGATAATTGCTCTGGCGCACAACCCCGTCTCTGCGTTCAATATCACTACCGTCACTGAACCGAGAAGGGTTGATCTGATTCTCAGCGGTATGTGTGGCTTCATGAACACGCAGTGTTGTTTCAATAAACTAAATCTGAAGTCAGTAATGTAAAAGTCAGTAAAATTTTGCCAAAATTAAGTCAGTAAAGTAAAAGTCAGTTAAAGTAAATGTCAGTAAAAGTAAAAACCAGTAAAACAAGAAAAAAGTCAGTAAAGTAAAGTCAGTAAGACCACAGTTAACCAAATCTGAAATCAGTAAAGTAAAGTCAGTAAAAGTAAAAGTCAGTAAAATCAAAACTGAAAAAGTCAGTAAAACCAGAATAAAGTCAGTAGTATACTGAAACAACACTGTGAACAGGGCTGTTTTATTGCTTGTATTTCAGGTCATATTCACGCGGGCCAGTTCTACGTGGTTGCGCCGGTCATATTCATGTTGTTCCCATTCTATCACGGTCTCTACGACTTGCCGAACGGAAGCAGAATGTTAGTCAGTGCGGGCACACTTTATCAAGGACCTCCCATGAAGATGGCAGGCTATTCCGAGATCTGGGCCATCACATTGCAGTAGAGATCGTTCATTCGATTTGGTCACTCTTCCCATCTTTCTGTGATGAAACCGTCGGTCGATGAAACCGTTCTCTTTGTTCCGCGCCAGTAACAATCTGACCTTAATGTGATTGTCATTCAGCTTTTTGTTTTTTATCCTTGGATGTGGCGCGCTGCTTTAGTCGACTCATCTCGTCTGTTGATGATATCTTTGTTACTTGTTCCCACCTTTTCATCACTTTAATGACCAAATCATATGTGTTCGTCATTTTCCCTTGCCATAGATGCACAGTAAACTAATTCATCTTCTGTTCGGTCCTTTTCTCCTTGAAACAGTTGTTCATTTCTGTACAGCCATTGGAGATATCTTCACGCATCTGATAGTGACCGTATTTCCCATTTTGTTCAGGTTTGCTTGGGTACAACTACTGCTCTGCATTTAATAAAGAAATGTCCATCTTAGCAGCGCCCCGCAAAAAGCAGAGAATCAGTGTCGATCCGCAGAACAAACATTGGAAAAATGGTAAAAATTGATGATTTTGATATTTGTGGTAGTTAAAATGGAAGATTTCGTTTAGATACCGAGAAGTTTGGCCACAAGTTGATGGAAAAAATGGGCTGGTCGGAAGGAAAAGGGCTCGGTGCGAAAATGCAGGGGAACTCTGACACGATCAAACTGAAGGCTAACTGGGACTCAAAAGGTGTGCAGAACACCACGCCAAGCTGTGTTCAATTCACTTACCGTATTTTAAGAAGTAGTAGTACACGCAGAAATAATAGTACACGCGGATATAGTAGTACAGGATCCTGAGGGTTTGAATTAATAGTAGTACTTCTATTTTGTTTGAATTAATAGTATTTGAATTAATAGTAGTACTTCTATTTTCCATATATGTAATGTATGGTGGGGGTGCAAATTTGAGATTAAGTACGTACAGCTTGTACTGAAACACGTTCTGCAGACTTAACTGCAACCTTACTTCGGCATAGAAAGCTTGAAAATATACCGACTTATGGGGATACTGGTAACTATTCTCCCCATACTTGCGACTTTCTTGCTCTGCAATGCAAAATTTTTGCTCATGGAGAGGTTGAAATAATAGTAGTACACGCAGAAATAGTAGTACAGAGTTTGGAGGGTTTAAAATAAATAGTAGTACTGTTGGGGTTTGGAAGGAGAAAGCGCGCAATGGAGAAAGCGCGCATGCAGGCCAAGATTCACTTCGACCAGCACACCTAGTCCAAGCTACTCTACATCGGCGCCGCCGTGTACATCCGCAACTACCGGAACAAGAATAAGTGGCTGCGTGGATCGATCGTGGGCCGCCACAGCGACGTCATGTGGAACGTCAAGGGTGCAGCAGCGTAGACTAGTTGTTGCTGGTTGCGCCAGTAATTGTTGGGGTTTGGAAGGCAACAACTTTATGCGGTGAGAAAAGCGATGAGCGGTGGGACGGACCGAATACAGAGGTACAAAGGAATGAGCGCTGGACGGACCGGGCGCTAGTCGTACAGACAACAGGAATGATCGAGAGATCACTAAATGATATCACCGTACCCCACGAAAAGTATAGTACTACTATTTTTTAAAATACGGTATTATAGGACTCGGTTGTGACAACAAACCCGACGCGACATGGATGGCGCACCATGACGACTTCGCAGATTTGTTGGCCAAAATGAACGAAGACAAGGAAAAAGCCGAACCGACAACGGCCGCTAAAGACAAGAAGAAGAAGAGCGCGAAGGACGAGGTGGACGATTCCCAAGAGGCTGAGACTAGCGGAACATCCCTGGAGCACCAATCAAAGCAAAGCAAATCCCGCATACAGTTAGTCGCAGGCAATCGTCGAATTTTCGCTCACTTGCTCGATTGCAGCTACCACAAGTTCACTCGTGGCAAAGATCTCGCACGCTACTCGTCGGAAGACAAGTCGTCAGTGCTAGGGGGAAAGAGCCAGAAGCGCAAAGCCGCAGAGCCTCAGTCTACACCTTCCTTCTCTGAGACGGATACCGGTGACAAAGTCGAATCGCAGGTGCAGACCACCACCAGCTCGATGTCGGTCGGCGACTATTTTGCGATGAAGATGAAAAAACTGAAAAAGTCTTCGCCGATCCCGGCTGCTGTTGAAGATTAATTCTGTTTGTTCGGACTTCTGTTGCTGTGTCGTTCGAATTAGCGAATAATTGTTGCTTTCCTGAGATGGGGCATTAGTGTTACTTGTTGATTCGAACAGATTTATGACTGCGCGACAGTCAGCGGTTGAAATGCGATGAGTCGATAGAAATGAGGGGAATCGAGTTTGATCAGAGATTGTCGGCGTCGGAGCGTGACGCCGAGACCGATGTCTTCGCTCGTGGTGGTGGCCGACCCTTCCGCCTCTCCCGTCTGCGTCGCATTCTCTGCAGTCGGCAACGGAGAGTCGAGTCTTCGTAAGTGTCGGCGAAGTGGCAGAAGACGAACATGACCGCCGAAGTCGCGAGAAAGAGCGGCAGTGACATCGTCCAGAACAGCGCCAGTTTCTCAAAGGGACGGGGACCGCGGGGTACTTGACGGAATAGCAGTCCGTAGAGCGCAAACCCGCCGGCGATGATCGTGATCGTGACGCTCTTGATTAGGTATATCCGAGCGCTCCACGGTCTTACCGAGCGAATGCCGTTGAGAGCCAACGGCCAGATGAGCAGCATTGGCGCGAGACCGACGCACAGCGACAGCACCGGATACAAACTGGCGGCGATCGGCCGCTGCTGTGACGCCGAGACGTTGGCGCCCTTGCGGCTCAACACGATCGACGCCGAGAGCGGGGCCACGGCGCTCAGCCAGTGAATCATCTCGAGCAGGAAGAGGATGGTGGCCAGTGCGCCCACCTGCATTCCTCCCCACGAGCTCTGTCGTACGAACCGATTCGTGTCGCTGATGAATGCCAGTCGACACATTCTTGTGCACTTTCGACCGTCCGCTACCCAATAACAAATACAAAATGACGGTCGTCTTTGTGTCGTCCACTCATTTCAACTATGGGCTGGCGCGATCTTCGCATATGTGATATGTGATCTGTAGCCAAGGGGGTTTGGGGGGTACAGTCAGAAACTCGGCGACCAGACCGGGCAAAAAACTACGGTATCTAACGCAAAAGATATGTGCGGGCCTGATAGGGCAACACAAAATATAGCGTATTGATTTATATGTTGCAATGCTTAGTAAACCACGCCCGGTCTGAACGTCAAGTTTTTTATAGTACCCTCCTGGCCCGGACCAACCCTCCCTAGTTCCTACTCCCATCCGGACCGGACAAGCACTGAACAGAATGGCGCTCGGCCGCGAAGCGACCTAACAGGTAAGGTTCTCTCTTATCATTCGGGCAAAGGCCAAAAAAATTTGATTTTTCATTTGGCGCAAATTTTTAAAGAGTACGGTGGAAAGAGTATCCCCCTCAACCCCCGCCAACCCCCCCCCCCTGGTCGCGGACCCCAGCAACAACTATGATGTCATGTGATCTGTGATGCATCGTAAACATTGTGGGCGGCCACTTCGCCCATTCTTATCTATTCGCATCGCTTCCTAACTATGCGGCCTTACTATGCACATTGATACTTCAGGTGGTATGTTTATGGCTGAATAATGTCCTTTGACAGCCTGTAAACTGACAGCAGAAGTGGTGTGACTTCTCATTACCGTATTCAAGCGTGTTCCATTCAGATCAATTGATCGGCCGATCACAAGCATAATGGGCAAAGGAAAGCTGACATGTTGCGCAATTTGCTGCAGCTGCGGAACGCTCATTGCATTCATTGGTATTGGAATGCTCGTTGTATTTCCATTAGTCTTCCCAACAATATTGAAATCGGTTAGATTCCTACAATCACTCTTAATTTATTATCAAACTGCAATTTCAGCAAATTCCTCTTAGTGCCGATAGCGAAGGGCAATTATCGCTCACTACATTTTACTGGTCACAACCGCCGATGAAGAACGTTTTCTCATATTACTGTAAGCCAATCTTCAGTTTCTGTCGTTCTTATTATTATTCGATTATTTCTAGTTTTTAACATAATAAATCAAGAGAGTATCTCCTTTTATGGGGAAAAACCAAAAGTCGTGGAAGTTGGGCCGTATCGGTACAGGTAAAAATCTTTTCCAATCATCAGCGTATCATAGGAAAAATGCTGATAATTATCGCTTGCAGAGAGACAGAACACAAACGGAACTTATCATGGAGCGATGACGGAAAGAAGGTCTGGTTTCAAAATTACAAGACGTGGACATTCGATCGATCAGCTTCCTGTGCTACATGCGAGTATAATGACTCGGTTACCTTACCCAACGCCGCCATGATCGTAAGTATTAGGGAAATTGAGTACGTTTGCACCTGCGTCCATTTCGAGGACTTGAAATTTTTGGAATGGATTGCAACACTGTGTACGGTATACTTTACCCGATTAGTTCTCTCAACGTTATTTTGCTGCGTAGCCTGCATTACTATATACTCGTTTGAAATTGAACCGCAATTGATGATCACGACTATGACAAAATCCATTTCAAAAGTTTCAAGTCCTTGAAATGGACGCAGGTGCAAACGTACTCAATTTTCCTAATAAATTCGGAAAATTTCCGCACTACAAATGCAAATTCTGTCTTTAGGCAGCAGTGGCCAATATGAATGACCCGAAGTACAGTGTGAGCACTACGACCAAGTTCATTATACAACTCGGTTTGCTTCTAATGGGCGAGTATCCGATCAAAACAGTGCGGGTGGGAGACATACTCTTCGACGGCTACGATGATCCGTTGCTCGACGTCGCCAACAGTGACCTCCTCAAATTTCTTGGCAACACATTCAACAATGGCCATTCCATCATTCCTTTTGACATTCCACCGCTCAAGAAAATGGGCTACTTTGTTAATGTGTGTGCATGGGCGAATGTTTGTGAACAAAAATCGATCGTTTGTTGCAGTACAACAATAGTGCGGATGAGAACTACTGGATCAACACGGGCAAAGACGATGCCAATAATGTAGGACAAATTTATAAATGGGCCAACTTGACAGAGTTGCCGACCAGTTGGTGGTCGACGCCATCGGCGCGAGAGATCAAAGGATCAGGTTTGTTCAGTTGTTAAACATGGTTTTTGACAAATATACGACGTAAGATATGGGGACGGGCATAAGAAGCGTGATAATAAATGTAAAAGACGACGTGTCAGTGACGATACTTTGTTGTTTACAGACGGCAGTCTTTATGCGCCGTATCTTACCAAGTCTGATCAACTGCATCAATTCAACTCGTTCCTATGCAGGTCGGTTAGGGATCAAAACTCAATGAGCAATGAACTGTTCAGATCACTGTATCTGGAATACGATGAGGAGAGAACTATCAAAGATATACCGGCTTATCGGTTTCAAGCTCCGCCTGCCGTCTACGATACGACGCTGCCGTCAAATGCGGGATTCCGGTATGCAAATGTGGAACGCGTCAACTATTATCCGAACTGGCCGAGCTGTTCTAACAACACACTCGATTCTCCGCCTCATTCATGCGCCAATGTCAACATTGACTGCTCAATTCCGGACAACTATTGCAATCAGTGCTGCAACGCATCGCACATCAACGGCACATTTCAACTTCCGCCCGGCATATTTCCGCTCCGTTGCTTCCCTGGTCGACACATTTCTTTCTTCATTCTCTTTGCAAAGACGATATTTCAGGAAAAGTGGAGTCAGCTCCGTTCTCTGCAATGTTTTCCGCGCCTCATTTTCTGTACGCGCCGTCTGCAGTCGTGGATTCAGTCATGGGAATGCGGCCCAATCCTGAAATGCATGCTCCGGTTGTGTGGGACGTTGAGCCGGTATATATTTCGGTTGCAACAACTCTTCATCGCGACTCTTTTTAGACTTCGGGAACAACGCTAGAAGTACACTTTCGACTGCAAGTATCGATACCAATGTACCGAGACCCGATTGCCATGTGCGTCACAGACTAGTTTATAGTCAGAATTTTTCCAACGGTTAACCGAAAATCAATCGAACACCCTTAATTGAATGTCGCACGCCGTCAAAACCCAGAATTTACTGTACTGAGTATCATTACTTCGTATGATTTAAATCCATTTCTAGTAAATGTCCCATAACGACATTTAGTCCCTATAGTTCCTATTGCAGATTGAAAATTCTGGGGTTACGGTGCTTTCTACAGTACGCTCTTTAACGTCAAATTTGAGTATACTCATAATTTCTACGAGAGTTAATCACAAATTGAGGTCGTTCAAGCAGAAAGAATGATGTTCATGAGACGAGTAACATTTTACTGATTGAGTATCATAAATTTATATGATTAAAATCTATTCCCAGTAATAGTCCCATAAAGATTTAGGTGGCAAACATTTTCAGTGTACGGTGCGTCTTTAAAATGGGGTAAACTCTGGTAGAAATGACAAGTATATAGTCAATGGAGTGTGCGTTTCAGTTCGCTCATGCATGTGCCTAACGTGATCCTGCCATCTTTCTGGATGGAATCGCATGCCATCCTGAATGACGACATTTACTCGACCGTTTATCTCACGTTCGTTCTTCTGCCAAAGCTAATGACTGGTTTGGGTATCGCCCTCGTTGTTTTTGCTCTGCTACTCATCGCACTTTCTTGCTATTCTATTTATCGATCAATACGTCTGGTAAGATTATCATGTAGATTTTTAGACACACTAAGTTATCGCTAATCTATTTCAGCAAAGATCTAAAGCTACACTACAAAGTGAACGCATTTGAGAGACAAGCGACTTGTTTTGTCTTGAGCAACTCTTTTTTCCGATTCACAACAGTATCCAAATATCATTTCCTCTCATTGTAAAAATAATATAAAACGATCTTCACGAAAGCGAATTTGACCAAAGCAAAGTGTACAAACACATAAGAATTTGCAGTTGGTAGCAAAGGACATAACAATAACTGAACAAATGCGCTGTCAGCAAGAGAAAAGAAGGAAAGAGTAACGGAATAGCGCGTATCATCCGACCATCTACTGTTGCTGCATCCGTCGCATCTTGCGGTCGCGCTTCTTCGCCTTCTTGTCGTCACTTTCCTCTTCTTCGGGCGCCGACGCGAAGAAATATGGCGACAGCAGACTCACCCACAGTTTGTAGCCGGCGAACAAGGGGATCTAAAACGTTTACTTACACAATAAATCTCCAGGAAACTCTCCAGAAAACCCACGAACCAAGACCATCAGGAACCAAAACTTGGACCAAGCCAGTGATAGCAGCTGAACGACCGATGCCAATATGATCACGTCTTTACAGTATCTAAAATAAAAAAACTAATTTATTGAACTTGAAAGAAATAAGAAAGATTTGATGCGCACTCTCCGAAACCGCCTTCCAAGTTCAGGTCGAGCCCGGCATCGATTATTTGACCTTTTTCGTTCTTTCTCGCGCCGGCCATCTTATACATCATGACCACTGACGCCACTTGGGAAGCTAACGTGAACCAGTAGGCAATCTGAAGCATTTCAAATGAAAACAGCAGAATCTCATATTTTATTGTTGATTGAATTAGGCTCTTCACGGGCACTTCCAACAACTGAGTTTGAACCAAAAAACTCAGTTACCGTTTCGAGACCCCATCAT
>JAQGCX010001814.1:0-10050 GCA_034700205.1 Plectus parietinus
ACACCCTCCTTTTCACAGGCGAACTTGGTCAACGGATTGCCGGGCGTACAAGTAAGGACACCAGTGTCGTCGTGCTCATGCGGAACGCAGCAGCACATAATCATCGGTCCCATAGAGCGCGCCGCGTGAGTCGCATCCGTGGGCACTTGCTTGCAAGGCCGTTTCTCGTTACAGTCATCTTTACTCAATTGCTCATGCAGCCAAAACGACTGTTCTATTTTTTTGTCTCTGATGTAAACCCAATGAGCGCATGCCTCCATGCCCGTTCGCCAGATCGTCAAATCTGAATTGTTATTACAAGCTACGCAACCGACAATGTTCAATAAGCACTAGGGTCGTGTCGTGTCGGCACTAGGGGCAGGAACGATTCAAGCAAGCGGAGGCGGCACACTGCCAACGTGAACAAATATTTTCGCTTTTCAGACACAATATAAATAGGTGTTTTTGGAGCACAATCCTCTGCCGTCCCCGGTTTCTCCCGCATTATAAACCGTCGACATATGTACAGTACCAATATTTTATCTTATTGCGCATGGCAACGCCATTCACCAACGGGGGAGGGTAGGGAATAATAACGGAAAAATTAAAAAATGTTATTACCGCAGTCATTGATGCGCAGACAACCATTGCGCTGTGTACTGTATCTTTAACTTTGGGGAACACTACAGTAGGGAAGGGGCATTCCCATACCTGTATGCAGGGGGTTAGCTACATACAGCCTCCCCCTGGTTGGACCCAGCGAGCCCCCTCCCTCGCCACCGAAGGCGGCCGAAAAAAAGAGGTAAGGGTCCCCTGCGATTGCGGCCGAAGGCCGCAAAAATTTTAAAATTTTAGAATTTTGTGTCAAAATCCCGACACGACACGTATTCCGGCGATCCCTCTCCCCTCTCCTCCCCGGCCGCCAGTATGTGGCTGACCTCGGATCAGCATTACTGGTATGGGCATTCCTCTCCCATCCTCTTCGTATACCCTCACTGTACGGTATTTTATTTGATGCATTAGACACTGTCCTCTCATCAACCTCTTATGATGGAAACAAGAAGTTGAATGATTAGCCTGTGTACTCTGTGACTGTTTGTGTATGACAGTCGAATAATGTAAGAATATTGGCAAGCAATCTATTGTAACTGAATCGGAGAAAAAAGACTACCTCGGCGGGTGCTCTCGTAGATGCGACAAGCGACAGTGACAGTGTGATCCGCAAGTGCCTGCTGCAGCACAACAGGAACTGGCACGCAGTTGCTAGGATTAGCCTTCTTGTGCTGCTCGCCACAACAGCGCACGCTTCCGAGCGGTCCGTTCGCCACAGCCCATGTCTTTTTCCAATCGGTGCGGGGTGCCAATCGTTGCAGCTCAGTGAATGTGATGTGTTCTTGAAGCACTTTTTCGATGGGCTCCTCCTACAGAAGCTACAGTATCGATCGTGTTGTACTGCTCATCGTACAAATGTAACTGCATTATAAGGAAATTTTCCAGGCGGTATTACGGCAGTTAAACCAAACGAAAACAATCATCGGTACCCATACTTGAAACGTTCACAAAAAAATTTAAAAAAAACATTATTACTTACTATCCAGTCCAGTGTAAATCTTAAGCGTTCGTCTTTAGAGAGCGAGTAAAATGATGCTTTAACATCTTAATTTCCGGGCAAGTCAGGGGTACGTCTGGCGGCCCGGCCCCAAACGAGAGGCGTAGCAGGATTTGAAATGTATCAAAACTTTTTCAGCTGATAATTAGACCCCGAACCATAGATTAAAAATAAAGTTTTATGGGTGCATTTTATGAAACAGAGCCCCGATAACTCTCATGCTGCTGATTGATGAAAAAAATTACAAAATACAAAAAAATGAAAACCTTTGGATGAAGTTCGCAATGACCATCGACGTCGAGCAGCTCTTTTGGCGCACAATCGAAATAAATTTCGATGAAAGAGGGCATTTGGTCGTGACCGGAGTACCGCTCGAACATGCCGCACGCGGGGCATTCCTTTATCGGCCACGTTTTCTTCCTCTGCGACCACATCCGCGCCTCGGAGCCCACGTAGCAGGGAATGCCCTCTGCCAACTGTTCCATGTCGAAGAGAAGCAGGACCACTGCGATCACACTTGCTCCCGACATTTCTACTCGATCTACTGTCTGTTCAGCAGCTATGATTTCACGTTACTTTAATATTAGGTTGTTAACTATGTTCTGAGTGTTTTGTAATAGATCGAAATTAAATCGGTTGGATAAACTTAATTTTTCGCCTATTGTATTGATTTATATTTCAAATGAAAGCCCGTATTCTGAAGAACACGTTTATATCTCTGTCATATTTTTTCAATGCTTTATTATTGAAATATGATCTTTAGAATGAGTGCCGAGAAAGCGTTTCTCCGAAACTGAAGAAGTGAAAAATGACCTCGTTCGATTTTTAGCCTACAGGGATGAAGGGTTCTATCGGAGGGGGATCAATTTGTTACCAGAAAAATGGCGCGAAGTTGTTGACCATAATGGTGACTATTTTGATGGTTGCTTTTATTTGATTGTGATTTAATAAAAAAATTTGTGAACATAGTTAACAACCTAGTACAAGGGGGGCGAGTTAATAAACACTTATGGAAGGAAAGCGGGGGGGGGGAGGAAGGAGAGAGCCACAATAAGTCACCCACTCCATTCAGTGCAGATGAGCGAAAGGAGCGAGCTACCATATAATGGGCTCGTTCATTCATGTAACCCGTTCCATAACGAATTCCGTGTTTAATTAGCTGTCAGGCGCTGCTCGTGTCTCGCAGGGGGAATGCGTGATGCGATGGCCCTTTCGCTTGATGCATTGACCTCAACTTCCTGGTTTCATTTCCATATATTGTTTGATTCACCAAATTGCTTGTTTCTCGTTTGGGAAACAGAAAAACACTCATTTCCTTTTCTGTAACGGTCATATTTCGCAAGTTTATCATGTGCTCTCACACAGAGTAGCAGTAGTCCAAACGAATAGTTTATGGTGTTCTCTTGGTAAACCGTGAGGCAGACGTTTGTTGCAAAAGGAAAGAAGCATGGCAATAGATTTGCAATATTCTTGCAACTTTTCTTGTTAAAGTAATCAAGTAAAAAGAACACGTTACCTGATCAAATCACAAGCAAAAACAAAATCCGCAACGTGCAGTATTGAGAGATTGAAAATTTTGGGGAAACGGGAGTTTTTAATGTGAGTAAAATGAGCATACTTCAGATCGCTGAAACGCGCTACGGGTTACGGGTGGCGGTGCACCCAAGGCGCAACCAACCGACTTCGAAGGACCCCCTGAGAAGGGGAGACCCTTACCTCCTGAGGTCTATTTCATAAAGGACTTGCACTTGCGAATTGTGATTTAGACTTGCCAATTGTGGAATGCGGAGCGCGCTCATTGGTTTTTTCATGGTAACAGCCAATGCGCGCGCTTCGCATTACACAATTTGCAAGTCTAAATCGCAATTCGCATGTGCAAGTCCTTTATGAAATAGGCCCCTGGTGCCCTCTGGAGCCCCTCAGGCGCTCCCCCAACATAAGGGGAGACCCTTACCTCCTAATCTGAAAATCAGGGCGCCCCTAGGTTTTAGCCTCGTTAGCCTACACTATGGGAGCCCGCAAGATGGAATTTTTTTCTTCAGAAATCGGAAGGGATTGAAAGGTAGACCTTCTCAAAACCTCCATCTATTTCCATGTATCAACCCAAAACATTTTCTGCGACTACGCAGTATTTCAAGTTCATCATGACGACATATCGTCCAGCAATGCATTGATATTTTGGAGCAATAAGCAGGTGTTCACTCTAATAACCGGTCTTTCAAATTGCCGACTGCTTCCAGAAATTTCCATTCAACTCTAACGTACTTTTTCTTCAAGAAAACATCAATTTTTGCAACAGACATTTTGTAGTCGCAGTATGTAGCGAAGGCGGAAAATCCAATGGTACAGCGAAATAGATCGTTCGGCTTAACGAACGGCATTGTCCATTCTCGGTCGAGTTTTCTTTTCTTCCAACCATGAAACATGAAATCTCTCTCACAATATTTCGTTTTCGTTATCCAACCATCGCGAGCCCAAGCAAGACCTTTTGGAACGATTTTCACTTTTCCGGGCCAATGTCTATTGGCCCCCAAAACTATTCGAGCGCATGCTTCGTACAAAAACAGATCGTAAAAATCTGTCGAAGTGTTCATGATTTGTTCGCACAGCTTACGTTCCTTTATGGCAAATGGTGTCAATTGCTCCATTAATACTATCTGAAATAATTATGTTTAATAATTATGTCAACAAACATACCCAATAGAAGCAGGTTGAGAATTCGGGCAAGTGAAGATCGAATATTACCATTAACAAAAACACGGCAAAAAGAAACCCTTAACTTCAGAAGCCATTTTTCTACTTAGGATATTCGAGAAAGTTTTCTTTTAAAAATCGATGAAATTTTTGGTTCACTTGGCAGATTATAACAATGGAAAAATGTGTGTTCGATGAAATATTTCAAAAATCACGTGATTTCATGTTATTTGTCATAAATGATATTGTTAAAAAAATGTTTTTTAGCTTGCATGTATGACTCCGTTGTCGGTTCCGTGGAAACTTCGAGGCAATCGATAGTAAAAGTTAGCCCATTCGTGAAGAAATTGAATGGAATACGTGGAGTTCTTCACCAAATAGCTGCCAGCCATCACTTCCCAGTTGTAAAATCGATCGTAAAAAATGATGTTCACAGATTCATCAATATATTCTTCAATCGTGTGATTTGGATTTATTACTCCGATATCGGCATCAAGAAACAGTGTCCATTCATATTTCGTGACGTATTGTGCAGCAATGCAGTGGCGCTGCAGCATGATCTGCAAAAATATTATGAATTCATTGTAACTGGGGAATCAACTGAGGCGAATTTCATGCAATGTACTGGGTGGCACCACTAAGAGTTACGGTACGGTATCTGAACTGCTGCCGAACCGTCAATTCTTATCAGATCAAGCTGAAAATTAGTACATACACGTCTCAGACACTAACTTAAATGTGTTGAAATTTTCATATTTAATTCGTGTGAATTTCTGATTTTATGCTAATTTCTTTATGGTGCGTCATGAGAGGTAAAGTAGCAAGGGAGGGCGCGCTCGCGCTCAAACGATACTTTGCACAAAATCAGTTATTCACCATCAATGAACAGGAAATTTTAAACACGTTTAAGTTAGTGTCTGTATGTAACAATTTTCAGCTTGATCTGAGAATAATTGGCGGTTCGGTAGCAATTCAAACACCGTAAGTCTTAGTTGCGCCATGTTGTATAATTCTAATGCTAGTCCACTTTTTCGCCTGGTCAAGAACTAAAGGTGTCTTTCAATTTTCGGTCAGTTTCTTAATTCACAAATACAATTAACATATTAACTTGCGTCTTTCTGAGAGCAAAGTTTTGTCAGATGCTCCTGTTCGCTGATGTAGACAATATGAAGAGGATAATTCTGCAACTTTGCATAGCATGCAAGCGAATCGCGAGCAACTTTATAATCATCTTCAGTTGCATTCGGAGGCTTGTAGGCAATAACCAAAATTCCAATATTATACCGTTTCGTCTTGTATCGGGAACTTTTAATTGCAGAAAGTTCGATAGAATTGTTGCACCGCTTATTGATTTCAATAAGAGTCGTGGTGTAGTTTATATTAAGAAGACAATAAATGAGCGTAAAACACGCTACACACACAATGATACGGTGCAAAAATGAAAGAATTAATTTCTTGGTCATTATATTACACGTTCATTGGAGTTTTGGTGAGTGACGCGTCCAAAAATCAGATTCGTATGTGTGTTGAGGTTAAAGCGAAGCTCGCCTCACGGCCAAGAGCCGACCACGAAAAATTCGATTGCTCGAAGTTTGTTGTGTGGGCTGACAATGCCGCGTATTGGCTGCGAGCATACCAGCGTAAACACAAGGGTGTTCTGTGTTCACAATGACGCATAATACAATGGCGCGAAATACATACATTATTTAGCAGAGGCTCGATATGGAGGCTATAACCAGTGATGAGTCGGGGTCGACCCCAATCGACCCCAATCGACCCCGACCCCAACACCGACCCCGACCCCACATTTCACCGCGGGGTCGACCCCGACCCTACGGATCAAGTCAACCCCACAAGTCAAGTCAAGTGTGCTCGCGCTCGCACTCAGAACGAAAAACACTCGTTCGCGCTTTGCAAGTGATCCTGACACTTCGATAATGACAGCGTGTGCACTGATATGCTCCATTTATCAACACAAGCCATTCAAAAAGCACTGTCTCATGTCAGGGCTATTTCAAGTCACCTTCAAGTCAACCCCAACCCGATCCCGACCCCACAGATCGCCCTGGGGTCGACCCCGACCCCGCAGGTCAAGTCAACCCCAGAGATCAAGTCGACCCCGACTCATCACTAGCTATAACCTCCACCTGCTCTAGTAGGCCTCAGCTTTTTACTCTTACATTAACCTCTGGTCCCCAGTACCCATGATCCGCCTTTATTTTCACCCCGAGTCACACAAACTTTCCTCCTTCTCCTAACAAGCGGTGCGGTGAAGCAATGAGCATACGGTTGACATTTTATTTTCAGCCCTGTAGAAATACAAATGAAATCACAAAACTCTGTGATGATATTCTGCTGACTACTGAGCTTTATTCAACCATATTTTTCAATTATCATTTTCGAAGAAAGTCGTATGCGTTGAACACCTCTGCGCATTGCCGTTCAGTTTGGTGTGATATTGATCAGTGTTGTGCTTGTGAAAAACCCAGTTATTTCACAAAGTTATTAATAACTAATTTATGAAAACCGATAACTGGGTTTAACTGGGTACTGGGTGTTCTCCGCGAACAACCAAATGAGTTTTTGCTAAAGAACTTAGATAATCAGTTACGACAGTGAGAGAAATTAAGATAACTGAGTTTAAATAACTGGGTTTAACTGGGTTATTTAACCCAGTTATTTTAACTCAGTTATCTTAATTTAGCAAAAACTTTAGCAAAAACTTATTTGGTTGTTCCCGGAGAACACCTAGTACCCAGTTAAACCCAGTTATCGGTTTTCATAAATTAGTTATTGATAACTTTGTGAAATAACTGGGTTTTTCACTAGCACAACACTGGTATTGATCTTAGCAAGATACGACTCATTTAGTTGTTTCATTTCCAATCAAGGAGTCCATGCCATATTCTGGTTTGCGATCCGATTTGTATTGGTTATGTGCATATTCAGCACTGAAACTGGACTTAGTCGATTAAATCATACTATACATGAGCTTAAGTTGAGCTTCGAAGTTTAAGCTAACCGCACTTTCTAAGCAAGCACCCATTGATGGAAAAAAAATCCTGAAGTGGTAACTCCTGCCATGTAGACAACACATTTCAGTCTTTTTTCCCCTATACAACAATGGGTTTGAGAAATAGAGCCACTTTAAAAAGCTAAGTTATAATACGAATTACCCTGAATACTAGGGTAACGCATAAAAACCGATGTGCACATTCGATATAGCATTCCTGAAACTCCCGAAGTTTTACATTTCAGCACAATCAAAACCGATCGGACGTGGAAAGCGACTGAACAGGTTAGAACGTGGGATCAACGATAATTTCTGGAAATGTGTCACCGATATACGTGAATTTATCGAAATATTTTATTATGCCCTCCGGACACAGAAAATATAATGTATCGCTGTTACACCGACGGAGTTTTTTTTGTGTAAAAAAGTATTTCCGGTTGCAGCAGCAATTGAGCTTTATTTAGCAGAGCTTTATTCAATAGCCGTGTTGATCTAACCAGCGAGAACGATATTGGTGGCTAGTGAATTTTAATCGGTTGCAGAAAAACCTAGCCGACGCCCGACGAGAGCGGTAAAAGAGCGGCCGAATTCGCATTCGGCTCAATAGCGACGACAACGATTACGGTTCCGTAGTTCTTATACTGAGTGACGGTCGGCATTGCGCGATTTATATCAGCTTGGTCACTGCATGCAAACATGAAAATTAGTAGTAGAATAGAGCAGCGTCGATTCGTAAGTAGTAGAGCAGCGTCGATTCGTAAGTAGTAGAGCAGCGTCAATTCGTAAGTAGAGCAGCGTCAAGATACATAAAAGGTGTTGAATCTTTAATTTGTGACTAATTGCCAACGATAAGTCGGTAATATTTGATTGAACCTTTGCATTCTTCAATGTTTTGAACTTTAAGGCTTTTTGGTGACGAGTATTAAAGAGCTGTTATAAACGTATGTTCGAAGTAACATGTGATTTGCTTTTACCAATCAAAATTTATGAACTCTAAAAGTTGAGACAGGACTTATGCCACATCCTGTATACTTCCGCAAAATGATTCAAAATACAACCCGTGATATTCTTATCTTCACTGGGGAGTGCGTTGTCAAACAATCGCGCTCTCCTCTGCGCAGGTCCCTATTTACAGATCAGCTGTTTTCTTCACATTCATGATTCCTTCATCCGTTGGCGTCACACTAAGTTACCAGGAATACTTGTTATGTCATTTCCACTGCGGCGTTTGCTCTTTATGGGGTACCTTAATAAGCACAACTATTATATAGAAGCGCAAGATCGATTACATCAAACGGCGGCGGAAACCGAGACGTAGCTTCGGCAAAGCAACGTGATGTTTTTGCTTTCAATACTGATTGTTCCTTTTCTTGGATCGCTCAATGATGCTCGTGCGGTTCAATCGTCGTCCTCAAATTCGGCTTATCCCGCAGAAGTGGTGAGTGACTTTTAAAAAACTATCATAGTCTTTTCACCCTTCAACAAAAACTGATGAAAAATTACGTTTATCTTCGAATTTTTTCGTTAATTTATTAGGTTGATTCATAAGTCTTTGGCCAATTTTTTTTCATGACATTTTTATTATTATCTTCACCGCTCGGGCAGCTTGTCGATTCCGTCCTTCCAGAAGCTTTGTATTGTTTCGTTGTTAAGATAATAATAAAAATGTCATGAAAAAAAATTGACCAAAGACTTATGAATCAACCTAATATATTATTAGGTTAATTATTTGGCAACTTACGGTTACCTGACCGAGCCCGCCACGATTAATCAGCACTCGGACATGATACAAGGTCGTAATGATCAAGAATTTCGCGCAGCGCTCAGAAAACTGCAGCAGTTCGCCGGACTTGAACCAACTGGCGAAGTTGATTCGGCAACTGCTGCGCTGTTGGCGAGAAAACGATGCGGTTTGCCTGATCGACAAACGGGCCAATCCGAACAGTTCTCATTGCATAATTACCGATGGCCAAATGCAGACATAGCATTTCGGTGAGTTGGCAACGTGTCAAGTGAACAAGTCCCGTCGTTGCATGTGTACCGTATTTATTTAAACCACAATCTCTATAAAAGCATGTGTGCCAAAACTTGAACATTGAAAAGTATTGTTCTAATAGAAACTCTACCCCCTACTTTTTGCCCACTAGTTCATCAGTGAATTTTGCGTCAAAAACAATCATTTAGCATACCGTAAAAGAGCGCCCTGCATTATTTGCATTCCTTTGCTTCTCAGAATTATTAAAAATTTATTAAATCGAGATCGAAACCTATCTTTAAAATTTAGGACTTTCAAGGGGATCGAAAAATAGAAGCTCTGAGGGCTTATACGAGAATAAATACAGTATTCAATATGAACGGTAAATATCCCGCCCTACCATTGTGTCAGCAATGAAGCAGAGAAACGTAGAATTATCGGAAAACCTTAGTACCACATGTGATTTGCAGGATAAAAAACGCACCCTCTTCGATGACAAGAATGGCAACGAGACACACTTTATTGAAAGCGTTCAAAGCATGGGAAAAAGTGTCTACCTTGAAATTCCGTGAAGATGGATCAAATGATGCGACAATACAAATATCTTTCGAGAATGAGGAGCACGGTGACCGTGACAGATTTGGACAAAATGTACTGGCACATGCGTTTATGCCATGGCCGAATGATTTACTTGCGGGTGACATCCATTTCAACAATGAACACGATTTTACCGACCGACAAATAATATCTTCTGATTCTAAAGGTGAATTTTGCTATTGT
>JAQGCX010001815.1:0-10049 GCA_034700205.1 Plectus parietinus
TAGCATTGGATGCATCAGGAGTTGTTGAGCCAGTGGTAGCATTGGATGCATCAGGAGTTGTTGAGCCAGTGGTAGCACTGGATGCATCAGGAGTTGTTGGGCCAGTGGTATCAGTTATTGAATCAGCAGTTGTTCCAGCAGGAGTTGTTGGGAAAGTGGTAGCATTTGAAGCATCAGGAGTTATTGAGCCAATGTTAGCAGTTGATGCATCAGAATATGTTGGACCAGTAGTATCAGTTGTTGAATCAGCAGTTGTTCCAGCAGGAGTTGTTGGGAAAGTGGTAGCAGCTGTTGAATCAGTAGTTATTGCATCCGGAGTTGTTGGGCCAGTAGTTGTATCATCTGTAGTACCATTGCACGTGACATTTCCGCACTGATCGAAGTGATATGCCAGAAGATTTTGTTGGGCACCGAAGAGAATATTTTGTACCACAAGATGTTCTTGCACCATGGAAAGTTGTCGCGCCATAATATGTTGTTGCCCTTTCAGATGTTGTTGCATCAAGTGAAATTTTTTCATCAAGAGATGTGCTTGTGTTGCATCATGAGATGTTGTTGCATTTGAAGATGAGTTGTGACGAATAAAAGAAGTGAGAGCAATGGAAGTGTTTGATTCTGCATACCGGTAATGAGTTAAACTAGAAAAATTATAAATAGTACCAGACGATGTTATTGCGCTAAGAGAATAAGTTTCAGCAGAAGAAGAATCAAGTTGTCCCAGCTGGATATGTATCACTAAAATACTCATCATCAAAAACATTTTACGCAGGCGTTTTAATTAGCAAAAGCCAGCTTACACAGAGCAAAAAGTATAACTTCCAAGGGTATAATTTCACTACGGCTTCTCATTGCCAATCATGTATGTAGGTTGGTCACTGCTGATAAAGATCAAAGGGACACTATACGACCATTTATGACATGCAATTCGACATAAAAGAGCGCGCTGTTAGTTATGTTGAAGCTCCTTACTCATTTCCTTCCTGCTTATCTAAGTTATTCTAAGTAATAAACGTTTGTATACGATTGATGGGGCCACCGATTGACTGTAATTGATATTGTATCATCGGTAGAAAACAAGTAGTGCCAGGATCCGAATGTTATCAAAACTGCCAATTCAACATTGATACAGTGCGTTTTATCTCAAACTGACCCTACTGCTTATAAAGAAACGTTTATAGTTCTCCGCAGAGCACCTAGAACTGGTAGAACTGTTGCAGTACGAGATGACATATTCGCTTGTAAGGCGAAGCTTAAGCCTAGCGTGGACGATGCCTTGCTAGTTGTTGAAGGAATGCCGAAGTGACAACTGAGTGTCGTACTCCAAATGTAAATTGTACCACGGTTTCTCAGCTAGTTCGAAGTTCGTTGTAACAGTGTGGTCAAACACTAAACATCAAACAACATTGGGCGGAGAGTAATGGAAAACATGGAATCCACGTCATGATCCACATCACAATAGACCAATAGTTTAAGGCCTGACGAGCTCGGCCAATGGAAGCCAGTCGTTTCCAGATACCATCTCGACAAAACTCGATCGACCAACTGAATAGCGAATATGTGATATCATTTCGATGAATCATATACTAAAAGAACTCTTGAGCTCCGTACTTCTTTATGTAGTTTTTCATCAACCGAAATTGTATATAAGCAGTCGATTTTGCTACGAATTCGTTGTTGTGTTCGCTTCGTTCTACTTGTCATGCAATAAAGCTCCCTTGCTATCTGAACACGCCAGTTGGAGATTGACATGTGGTAGACGAATTGCTAATAAAGTTAAATTGCTCATCACTTCATGACAGTGTCAGCTCTTATAATAGGAGTCGCACAGCCGTAAACTGTGACCAATTTGTGGTGCACTTCGAAAGAGAAAAATAATCAAGGGTCTTTCAAATCTAATTTTTAATGATATCTTCGCAACAAGTTTTTGGTGAAAAATGCAAAAACCGAAAAAAATGACGACTAGCTGCGGTCGATATTTTCAGAGACTCAAGAACAATGATAACGTCAGTTGCTAGCAGTTTTCTTGTTGATTGTGGGTTGATAGATCCATCGGATCGTCAGATCTATCGTCAGGTGAAATTTAACAAGGTCAACTTTAATTAGGTCATCTTAAAATGAGCAGGTAGATAGAACCATCGCCTCAGGTAGTCAGATCATTGTTTTCACAGCAGTGTTTCTGAGTGGTTACATTGATGTGTTGAACTATTTGAATCGGTTGTATGCTATTGGCATTATTCCTCAGCAGATTGGATGATTTTTGCTTTTTTGAATGTTTTCTGACAGTAAAACGATGCTATTGACTATGCTTAGGCTTAGCCTTGTACTTAGGCTTAGCTTTGTGCTTAGGCTTAGAGTCGCTGATAGATCTATCGACCGGATGGATCTATTAGTACGATGAATCTAGCGATCTGGAAAAACAACTCATATATCGACATCTTATATATCGACATTCGCCTATATCGACATGATTGGCCAGTCCCAAAGCGCAATCTGTTACTAATTAACTTTTTATATATCGACACTCGACGTTTTGTGACAAAAAGAGACATTTTTGGGACAAAAAGTGCTCAAAAAGTCAAACAAAAGCAGTATTTTCTTCATTGCTTGCTGCTTATTTGGTTCTAAGACGACGACAGTCGCCAATTATACCTCAACCGTGTGTCACGAATTACGTCATTGACCACAAATATCGATATTTTCATAAATCGACATTCGCCTATATCGACATTTTTGACGGGTCCCTGGAGTGTCGATATATACGATGTTGACTGTAAGTGGATAAATGGAGACGTGCGCAGACTAACCAGTGAGATCAGTGAGAAAGCGAATGCGATTCAGCGAACTGCCCGAGCCCATGCTCGACGTTTGAATACTGCGCGAGATGCCCAGCGCCGCCGAGCTGTAGTCCACCGGCGAAGTGACGCTCGCTCCGCCGCCGCCGCCGCCCAACTGGTGGTGAGCAGCGGCCGCCGCCACCGCCCGTTCCATCATCAGCTGCAACCGACTGGCGGCCGTTGACTGCTCGCGACCTGATCGCCGAGCGGCATGGCGCAATCGAGCAGCAACGTTGGCGAAAGGTGGCGCCTCTCTATAACCAAAATTGATGCTATTGAATGTCGCGTCTGCTCAAAATCCAGAATTCATTGAATGGAGTATCAATACTTAGTATGATTGAAATCCATTTCAAGTAATGATCCCATAACGATATTTACTCGTTAATGCATATCTAAAATTCTGGGTTTACGGTGCTTTCTACAGTAGTTTCTTTACGCAGTACAAAATGTTGACAATATAACCCAAAAAACCAGCAACAAAGACAAAAGTAACTAAACATATTTTTCTGGATTGCAGTCAAGAATGCAAATCGTACAAACCTGGAAGCCTGTGATGCGCTGCTGGGGTGCAGAATAGACACGGGAAGTTCGGCCATATAGGTGGCGCTGTCATTACTCGAGGAAGAATTGGTGCGTCGGCGATGTCGATTCGATTTTCCAACTTCCAAATCGTCGTCCGATTCTGTCTCGGTAAGACCCGCCTCAGGCAACGCCGTCAGCGTTTGTCTTGGCTGTGAATGCAGCATCTCGATCAAAGCACGACTAGAGCCCAGTGCCTGAGCAGTGCCAACACCTAAACAAATTTTGCTTAGGCTTTAACTTAGGCTTAGGCTTAGTACCGAGTTCATCGAACGAATAAGTGAACCAGTTGCCATCTTCGTCCTGAAACAGAACGGATATTAATATTCAAATGCGCACTGCTGAATGCGCCAACATACTTGAAAGCTGTGTACGGCACCCTGTGTGGTATCTTCGTGATTGGTGGCGACATGAGTGCCGCTCTTCATCGACAAATCGGACAAAGCGGCCATGGCAGCTGGCGGTGGCTCCAATGAAGTCGCCCGTTCCGGACGCCGTCTGAAAACGTATTCTCAGCTTGGTCACTCGCATAGGTGCCCTTGGGGTCCGCGAGGTTGGGGGTCGTAGATTTGCATTTTCAAATTAGACGAAATCACGGTATTTTTGTGCAGGAATTCAAAAATTCAAATTTCGCCTAAAATACCGTATTTTTTCGAAGGAGGGTTGCAAAAACTCCACCCACTTTGCCTCCAAGGGCGCCTATGGTGACTGGGACTCCGCCCACTTTGCCCCGAGGACACCTATGGTGACTGGGACTCCGCCCACTTTGCCCCGAGGACACCTATGGTGACTGGGACTCCGCCCATTTTGCCCCCAAGGGCACCTATGGTGACTGGATAAGCTGTTGACGGCACTGACCTGCCGTACTCCTCGGCCGACATGTATCGATGTCGCCGACGGGAATCACCAGCTGACCGACCCAGTCGACTTTGTCGAACACTCTCGATCGCATCGAGGGTTTCCGGGTGTTTCTCAATAAGTTCCTCTAGCAGACGGGCGATCTCGCCCTTCAGGTCCATCACATCACTGGAAGTCGGTCCGGCCGAAGTACCGGGTCTAGGCTCAGACTCGCCCCGAATGGCGCGTTGTCGTTTGGGCGGCGACACCGTTGTGGGGGGAACTGGCGACTGCGCGTCGATGGCAGGTCTGTCCGGTCTCGAGTCGCGCTCCTGCTGAAATCCCAATCAAAATGATAAGCAGAACAAGCAGTGATCGTAGTCTCTATGTAAATTCGAGCTTCATACTGGGGGTAAAAATGAGCGCTTCTTAAGATGCAAAACATAATGATTTAGTTGGAAAATAGGTCGGTAATTCAGACTTAAAATTTTATATGTACTCTAAACGAAAGTGACGGTACCTTGCGCTGAGAAGAGTCGCTACTACTTCGTTCACGGAAAAGCCAAGAAAAGTCGGGTGTCCCGGAACGTTGGTTGGATGGCGTGGAAGATTCTTCCGGCTCTGCTGTTGGAGCATCGCCCTGAATTTCAAATTGAGTGGTCTAAGCGTCTCTGCAATACGCAGAATAAGGAAACCCACTTGAGCGCCAGCCATGGATTCCATTTTCTCGCGTATGTTTTCGAGAAACACTTCCAAATTCTTCGCGTCATCGGCTTCGTCTTGAGATTCGGTCGCCGACTTTTCAGAACTTTCCGGTTCGTTCTCTTCCACTATCACTGGATCAGAACCGCCGTAATGAGCAGTTTCTCCCACATCCAGAGTGAGTTTCAATCCAGAACTGTTTGCAGATGACATGTCATCGGTTTGGTCTCTATTCGGCCTCAAGCCGGATGTCAGGAAGATATCCGTACTGCTCGTTTTGCTGGGATAAGACTTGCGCGTCGTCTAAACCCAATAATAAGCTATGATAAATTGAGCTAGAACCAACATTTTTGCACTCGTCCAATGTGCGTTGACTGAGCACGAATGACTGGGAATGATTTCGCTGTTTCCCATTGGCAGTTTCCAGCGAACTTCTGGCACGGCGAACGGATCTGGTTGGCTGTTCCGAGTCGGAACTGCGACGTCGGGCTCTGCGACTTCTCAGACTGGCGCTCTGGTACACGTCGAACGACGGTTCCGACAATTTTCTCGTTATTGGCAACTTCTTCCTCGTATCGGCGTCCGACTGTCTCCTGAAACTCGAGTAAATTAAAATATTGATTTATTATAACTAATATAGATATCGGTTTATTCCAATTAATTACTCTTAATATTGTAACCAAAGGGGTAGTTTCAGTCGCCAGCAATGGTCGCCTCCACTCCTCTTGCCCGCATGCGTCAGTTTCTTTTTCATTCATTGTTGGTTCTTTATTCTTTCACGAGTGTGGAGAAATAAATAAATAAATAAATACCTAGTGCCGATAGGTAACAGCTCGAGACTATCGGCAGGAATCATGATTGCACTGGAAGCGCTCTTCGGCAACAGCGCTTTGTCGGACGGAGGACCACTGCTGCGATCGTCCTCCTCAGAATTGTGCTCGTCGTCAACCTAAAGCAGTATTCGTGATCATTGAAAAAGCAACTGATCGAAAGAAAAAAATGCTAGAAAGATGGATGCAACCAACCGACCTTGGGTCTCAGATGCACGTCGGCGACCACAGCCATATCCCCTCCTCCACACATATTATTATCGACAATACGGACACTGCGACGTGTTCGCTTCGTCGCTTCCGGCTAAAACGCCCTGTAGTGTCACTAAAATCCTGGCTTGAACCTATTTACCAACGCCACTGCGGCCGTTTCATCAGCGTTCTGTCCAGAAAAGATGCCTGGCGCGCTCGTCGACAACGGCGGCTGGTCACGTCGAGAGGAGCCCAGTTCGACCATCTCGATTTCGTTCGCGTGATCATCGCTCGTCGCATCCGTTCGCATGCTGAAAGCCGTTACATTTGTTTGAAAATTCGCCTCTCTGCACTATAGATGCGTCGGTTCAGCCTGAGGAGTCTGTTACGACGCACCACCAAGTGGCGCGTAAAAATCCTGCAGAAGTATTCATATATCTCATATATCAGGCTATAATAGGCTCCTCAGCCTGCACCGACGCATCTATACTATGCACACACCCCTCGGTGACGATCGACAACTGCCTACTGTGACCGCCCGCCGTGTCCGAATCCGCTTTGGTGATGAGAATAGGATCGTTTCTGTCGAAGATGCCGTGCAAATACCACACAGCCGTCTTGAGCACTGCGAAGATGGCCAGCACGACGACGGCGTAGCCGCTGATTAATGTCCAAGACAGTTTCGAGCCGCCGGTAGCAAGCGAGAAAAGCAGAGGAAGCAGCAGAAGCACCAGCCACATATACAGATGTACAGTATTGCAGAATAGACTCTGGCCCGGATCGTAGAACCAGCCGCCAGTCAAAGAAGCCCACAGCCCTTGTCGGAAGATCTCCGCCAAGTGTGATCGCACAGTCATGATCAAGATTCTTCTTTGATTACTGTTGTGCTTCACAATTATCGTCCAAGATTTTGGAGATAAAAATAAGCAGATCACGATGAAAGTCTCCAAACACCAGACGAAAAGACAGACCCCAGGTCGAAAGGCATTTGGGACTCAATAATCGTCCCTCTCAGCCTCCTTTTCGATTTCGACGCGGCCGGAGGGAAAGCCGCCCGGCACGATCACGACAAAAACGACACCATCATCAACAACCTACTGTTTTTGTTTTGTCCCTGAATAACGATAGTGTTGGGATTCATTAGTTTAAAACTGCTCTACGGCACAAAGGTTGGAAATGATATGTATGCACCTGTTATGGCGACGTGGGCAGATGAACTAGGCTTTGCAATTAATATTTATCGAATGTGGCGCTATCATGCATAGCCAACTAATGAGCACGCAAATTCTCATAAAGCTCATAAAAGGCAGCGCATCGGCTACCTTGAACAGTTCGTGTTAAGTCGCTTCAGCTGTGAGCATGATGAACCCCGACTCTACGCGCTTCTTCATCAGTACCAACACTTCAACGCTTGGCTTCGACGGCTTAGAAATCAAGGCAGGATGTGGCAACGACAACAACGTGATCATCACCATGGGCGAACCGTACATGCCACCGTATTCGACGCTCTACATGTGCGATATCTTGTGTCAGAGTGTTTCCCGCATGAACCCCCTCGGATACGCCAAAAAGAATTGCTACATCGGGAACTGCAATCAGAACAGTACTGTGTACCTATTCTCGAAGCCACTGATTGGCAGCTCGGGCTGCTTCTTCCCATTCGGCTCAGCAGGCCAGATCGGCGCTTATCCGTCGTTTTGGACGACAGCTCTAGTGCTCTCTGCGATCTGTTTGACGGGTTTTCTTCTCAATGTAAGTGTGATTGTGGTGAGTTTGAAACGATCGGCGACGTGTGACATGAGAAAGATAATCGTGGCTGTGTGCGTGTACGAAGCTCTTGCCTCGGTTGTTCTTTATCTCGATCACTTCTTGTACTGGGTGAATCAGGGAGGACCGGACACGTTCATGAGCAAATACGTGCTCAAGTACGTCATCGATCCCATCTTTGTGCGAACGTTCGGCAGTTACCTTCTGCTTGTCGTTTCCTGTCATCTAGTCACTTTTCGACCAGAAGCGTTCGACCGCATGTTACAATCGAAGCTCATAACCGTTACTTTCTGCCTCCTATTCGCCGTGCAAATATATTTTCTGTATTTCATGGTAGTCTATCCCATCGCAAAATATGCTGAAAGTGCTGTTGCGGATCAGTCTGTACTAGTAACGGGTATTGTCGCACAAGTCATGGACAGCAGTATTATTGGTGGGATAATCATTGCGCTCTCAATTCTGTTTGGTCTGATCATGAATTTGATTGCTCATTGGGGATTGTTCTGGAAGAAGAGGCAGGCGAAGGATGACAATGCTCTTGCGAAACTGAAGGAAAACCAGTCGGTCGCTTTTTGCGTGTCGGCTCTCATGGCAGTTGAACTGATAGTGTTAATACCAGCGTATTGCAACCTCTGGTACATGATCAAGCCCCTGCTGCAAAAGCCTGCAGCATCTACTCCAACTTCAACTTCAACACGAACCTTTATTGTATCCAACGGGGTTAACATTACAGCACCTATAATGCCTCTACCGCAGACTACAACATTGCCACCAAGTCCAGTCGATCTTTGGGTGCAGAGTAGTTTTATTCCGTTGGGATTTTTCTTAGAAGCTTCGTTACCGATTCTCATTGCACTCATCCTTGTTATTATCTATCGCCCGTCTCGTCAACTTGTGTCCGGTTCGAGAAAAATCAACCCCGAAATTGTGCCATCGACGTTGAATAAGGTTGTCACATGAAAAAAAAATTAATGGTCGCAATTTTATGTATTTGTGATTTGGAAACAATGTATTTGTGTATGCTGTGGATGCAACAGATGCTGTGGTCGTGAATTGATGTACCTGCGGGTGTGTTCCATTTTATACAATAATAAAAATATTTGTACAATAAAAATATTTTTATGACTGCAATAGGTCAGGACCATTCTAGAAGCAAGGACGCAGTCATTGTCTATAAAGTACTTTTGAATAGGGCACTTTCTATTTGTGTTACACTCTGCTTATACAGCTGTGAGCGAACGCAAGTGCCGTTAAATTCGATGGGTTGTTATGGCTGTTAAAGCCTCTGTGAGCAATAATTGTAGCCTCTGTGGGCATATTTCGAAAATATGCAATATTCTTCCTGAACTGCAATCATTTCGTAATCACTGTGCGACAATCAACACATGCGTGCTTGACAGGGTGTGGTATTAAAGACAAATAGCAATAAATGATGTCATAGACATGAGCTAATATGGCTGTTGAGGACTATTTGCCATAGCAACTCGAGTCGCCGACCCCACGCGAGCAGCTGCGAGAGCAACGAGAGTCGTGTTGTACTCGGCGATCATCCCCAGTACCTGAAATCCGTTGTGATACAATGCGCCAAAGATGCACTGCACAACATGATACCTGCTCTTTCACAGGACCGACGTTTGTTTCGGCTGAGCGAGCTTCAACGGTTTCTCTCAAGGCGTAATTATTCTGCTCCACGTATTGCAGTTTCTTTTCTGCGTTAACGACCTTCAATTTGCACATTTACTCGTTAGCAGTTGTCACGCAGCCACGCCACTCTTTACAGCATCTGAGTTTGAACGACTAACTCAGATCGCTACAGTAATCTTGAATGCTTCAACACACTGACGCACGAAGTAGGGATCGCAGCTAGACGCATTTTAATGTGTTGAAGCATTCGAGATTACCGTAGTGATCTGAGTCAGCCGTTCAAACTCAGATGCTGTGAAGAGCCTAATTAAGCTCTTCGTTTTTGTTATGCATTCTTCATCAGTCCGGCGTAACTGTGGTCATGACGTCATTAGTCCCATTGTTAAGCCGGACTTACCAAGAATGCATAACAAAAACAAAGTAGGTAGTTAAACTTACTTGTAGGTAAGCATCATTTTCATTAAGCCTCGATTTGATCATCGCTGCTTCGGCTTGAAGTTTTTTCAGCGCTTCTCTAGCGTCATTTACTGATGCCTCCAAATCGCCTTTTTCAGCTTGCAAACCCTACAGAAACGTTGAAGTACAAATGTAGGCGATCGGGCAGTGATCATTAATGTTCGTGTTGCGCGCCATTACAGTATGTTTATTATAATGTCCCGTTGTG
>JAQGCX010001816.1:0-10048 GCA_034700205.1 Plectus parietinus
TGCCGTCGTACGTAAATCGGTTCATAAAAAAATATTTTCCAATTAAAACACTTTTGAAAATGATGAATTCTTGTGTAAAAAACCTTGGGGAAGTCGAATATGACAATTAAAATGGCCTATGACTTCAGGTCGCAATGTTACGTTCAAGGTGGCTCCAATAGATTTTCCCACTGTTCACAACTAGTGGCCAAACTTGGGTTTAATGATGTTATAGCCAGTTCTGTATATCATAATCGACTTCCTCGAGGTTTTTACACTAGAATCTTACACTAAAACTTTTTTCTTAAGGACCAATTTACCTAGATTGACAATAAGAAATAACCCTCACTTAGTATTTTTGGTCAAACTGGATCTTTTTGATGTCATAGACAGTTTTCATTGCCATATTCGACTTCTCCATGCCTTTTTACACTAGAATCTATTGATTTCAGGATACGATTAGTTGGCAAATTATTTGTTGTGGGCCGATTTATGTACAGTAGCATTAGTAGGTGAACCTCCTTTGAGTTTTTCGGCCGAGCTGGGTTTTTTGACGCTATAGCTGATTTTGCTTATCATATTCGAATTCCCCACGATTTTTTACACTAGAATTCATCATTTCCAAAAGTGTTTTAATTGGAAAATATTTTTTTATGAACTGATTGACGTACAATGGCAATGATACAAAAAACAGAAAAAAACGCGATTTTTTCTTTTTTTTTCCCTCAAAAATTTGATTTTTTCCGCAAAAATTTGAATTATCCCGCAATTTTTGAATTTGCCCGCACTTTTTTGAATTTTCCCGCACTTTTTTGAATTTTCGCGCCAAAAATTTGCATAAATTTGCGTATTCAGATTTTTGGCGGGAAAAATTTGCTGATGCACATTTTAAGGTTTTCCGGATTTGAATTGGGGGTATTGCTGAAACTAGAGGTTGAGATCATTGGGGATGCCCTGAAACGCCACGACCCGGTTTGAGTTCAGTACATCTGTTATTTTACTGTAAATGGCCTGATTTGTAGAACTGAAGTTGGTGATTTCGACTGGAAAACGATGTCCATCATTTCCAAAGCAGTTCAGATAGATGATCAGATAGCACAACTCATCAGGAATGGTAATTGTTTCCGTGACCGCATGTGGGGTGTTGCGCTTGCAAGTAGCACACAGCTTCATATCGTGGCGTGGTGTTTGTAATAGTTGATCGAAACTCATTCTAACTGTTTGTCTGTGCCGAGCTGGAGAAAGGTACAGAACCATTAATGAGCTCTCCACAACAGCTGAATATTCTTCTGGATGTTGACAGTAGGGACACTTCATTGCCGATAGTTGTTCAAACATCATCATGCTCTTTAGATGTGCAGGGAATCGGTTTATAACAGTGCTGAGGAACTCTCTTGCACATTGTTGTCCAGTCCCAACCTTGAATCGCCGATCGGTCTTCAAACGCAAGTCATTTGTATTTCGAACAGTAGTGTCCCGTGCGGCTTGACCATCGCGTGCAGTGCTGCTCTGTTGTGGCACAGTTGGGTTGTCCACGTGAATTGTTCTTTGTATTCGCTGCCGTCGTTTCTTCTTTGTCTCTACAGAAGGTGGTGGATTGTTGAACTTCTCCAATGGAGGCAGGTTAACGGTCTGCCGAAGTCTGTTGTACTCCTCCGCTGCTTTCTTGGAACAGTATATTTTTGTAGCGTCGAGATCGATGATGGTGATAGTGTTCAAGTGCTTAGATCGCGAGAGCGCAACATATGCCATCCCTGCATCGAAAATGGAAGAGCCTAGATCGATGAGCACTCGGTCCAGTGTCAGTCCCTGGCTCTTATGACATATCAGTGCAAATGCTGGAACTAGAGGAAACATTGAGCGCGTGAAGTAGATGTTTTTCGAATATTCGTAGTCGGCTTCTATTCGTTCAATATCCATCGGTGTATTGATGTCGTCAAATTTCACTGTGACTTTTGCAATTAAACTATTGACACCCTTAAGTCCTGTAACAGTGCCAAGAGCCTCGTTCACTAAACCGATGTTAACGTCTAAGTTTCGGCGCAGCATGACCCGAGTTCCCACTCCAATATTAATTTGTTCTTCCAATCCAGCCGTTTCTGCAGCCTAGAAGCAACAATTGTTATTAACTGTATCTCCAATGGCATTGTGTTACTTTTTCGCTATTCTTCAGTAAAATTGTCATGAAACTGATCAATCTAAATCCTGCAAAAGGGGAAATGAAAAATCTGCTTGTTGTTGATTGGTTTGAGTCACTGTAAGAATGCCACGTGAAACGTATTCTTTTGTAAATGCAGCAATCGAAAATGATTTTTTCGAAGAATTTTTAACACAATTTTCTTAACTTTTTATTTGTGTTGTATTTCGCAAACAATTGAATACAAAAATATTTAATGATTTTAGAAAAGTTTGAGGCGAACATACAATAGTTATACATTTAGATAAAAAAGATTTCACATGTTGACAGCAGAATGTGTTGTTCTAAGTGACCGGTTTGTGAATTCTGCAAACGGCGCAATAAAAGTCTCCTTGCAGTTGATTGGTTACAGTCATTGTAAGGATGCCATGTGAAACGTATTCTTTAAAAAGTGCAGCAATAGAAAATGATTTTTTCGTAGAATTTTTAACACGGATTTCTTAACTTTTTATTTGTGTCGTAGTCATTGTATTGTAAGTCATTGTAAGGAAAATTGTCAATATAAAAATATTTAATGACAAGTGGAAAAATGCGCTTCGCGCACAAGAAAGGGGCAACATGGGTCACCAATTCACCAATTCTGGGGCAACATGGGTCACCCAGTGGTCACCAGTCCTTAAAATACGTTTTCTCCCAAAAAATGTTATCAGAGCAACTCAACTATCTTCATCATGTTCACCGTTTGCTGGCCATTCGGGGGCCCACGGACCCTCCCCCCTGCCGATTTGGTAGGATGCACTTTGCGCATATCGCTTATATGTTTGATGAGCTTTACAAAATCCAAACCTTCAAGAAGGTTACTGAAAACACGCACCAAACTATGAAAGATAAAGAAACCGGTCATCAGAAGCGCAGAAATGAACAGCGGAGTGATAATAATGAATGCAAATGGCCTCGGTTCCATACATCGTTGGTTGCGGGGTTTCTTATCTGGCGCCAGACGCCGCGTAGGTACGTGTGCTGTTCACTTAGTCACTTGAGAGAAAAGGGGCTGGAATTCAGAGAAAGAAATCAGCAACGGTCTTTGCGAGTGTGCGAAACGACTACTTCTTACTTTACGTCTGTGAAGTAGTCAGTCAGTAACGGTCACGTACTTGTTGGTAGTATCGTCAGCTCTGGTGGTGTCAATAATTTGATGACGATGTGGTTATTCTGACGCTAGCTGTTTTGCCAGATCCTGCTCTCATTCTCATTTTTCATTATCTCTGTGTGACAAAGGTACGTGACGGTGAAGGAGAACGCCTGTCTCCAAATCTGCGGTCAAGAGCCGTTACTATTCCCGTGTGTGTGTGTGTGTGTGTGTGTACGGTATCTATTAGCAGAAGTGGTGGTATGATTTGATTCCCATAATACACCAGTAATACAGAAACGCATAGACGACGATTACTCGTCACAAAACAAATCGTAAATTACACAAATATGCACTGGATAACAATTGAATATTCTACTCTGATTCATTGGATTCTTAATTGAGAGAGGCGGTCTGAACTCTAAAGCAAGATTTGATGAGCGATAGGTAGACAGCAAATTATGACAGTTAAAAAAATCTCTGTATAGTATACGCACACGACATAGAGTAATCAAACACAAAATATACAGCATATGTACATGACGGATTTTTCCTATACACTACCATTTCAATCAATAAGCTGAAACACTGTCACTGACTAACTCCCTAGCGCCTCGATCTATTTTGATGCCCTCCACCATCGTTGGGGAGAGGTTCGAGAAAAAGCAAAATGACATCTTGCAAATTATTTACAAAGCGCTTCAAATTTTTGTTGATCTGGGTGTCGCTGATCATCAGCCAATTTTCCTGCGGTTTGATCCAGCAGGTGTAGTGGCCGTGTTGTGGAGTTTCTCCGTAATGTACAACGGCCGCAACTGTTTTGAAATGGGCACCTATAAACAATGATATGATTCAAGGAAATAGTTAACTCAGACATGGGCACTGGTCTGGATCTGGGGGGTCAAACCACTTTGTTTTGGTCTGCATGATCGCCATATAACATTTTTTAATTGGCGGGGACGAAATCAACTTTTTCAGCTTGGGAGATGTAGTACCAGCGTTTTTTTCTGGGGATCTAGTACTTGTGATCTTTTTGTGGCTCGATCGAAGTCTATGGGGACGCCCACGTCTGAATTGGGGGTATTGCTGAAACTAGAGGTCGAGATCATTGGGGATGCCCCGAAACCCCACGACCCGGTTTGAGTTCAGTGCATCAGTTATTTTTACCGTAAATGGCCTGATTTGTAGAATTGAAGTTGGTGATTTCGACTGGAAAACGATGTCCATCATTTCCAAAGCGGTTCAGATAGATGATCAGATAGCGCAACTCATCAGGAATGGTAATTCTTTCCGTGACCGCATGCAAGTAGCACACATCTCCATATCGTGGCGTGGTGTTTGTAATAGTTGATCGAAACTCATTCTAACTGTTTGTCCGTGCCGAGCTGGAGAAGGGTACAGAACCATTAATGAGCTCTCCACAACATCTGAATAATCTTCTGGATGTTGACAGTTGGGACACTTCCTTGCCGATAGTAGTTCAAACCAGTGGTGTCCATGGGTTGGGTTTGACCCACCCAACCCGTGACCCACCTGACCCATGGGTTGGGTTTGGTGGGTTGAGAATTTTCGCTTGATGGGTTGGGTTGGGCTGGGTTGAGATTTTTTTACTGAACGGGTTGGGTTGGGTTGGAAAAATCGTGACACATGCACACCACTGGTTCAAACATCATCATGTTCTTTAGATGTGCAGGGAATCGGTTTATAACAGCGCTGAGGAACTCTCTTGCACATTTTTGTCCAGTTCCAACCTTGAATCGCCGATCGGTCTTCAAACGCAAGTCATTTGTATTTTGAACAGTAGTGTCCCGTGCGGCATTTGCATTCACAAATGACTGCAGTGCTGTTAAGACTGGATCATTGTTAGCGCCCATAGGTGTAACTGGCTGTTTCCTACCCCCCCCCCTGCGACCATGAACCATCAGCTGCGCGGAATCGGCCGTAAGTTAACGGTTACTCTAGTCCACTCTTAGCTAGCACGGATGATGAATAAGTTCTCAGCGAAACTCTTTCTATTATTGTGCACTAATAGTATAGCGGATCAGATGTCCGCGTCTAACTGAAGACGTCAGTGGTTCAAATCTCACTACGGGGTTAATTACTTCTTTTTATTTTTGCTTTCTGTTTCAAGTTTTTTGTATAACTTTTGAAGAATACACTTCATTCAACACAAAACGTAAAAATATGTTGCCTATTGATTATCAGTTATAAAGAAAGGTCAAAAAAGGTTGCTTTTCGTTTCTATTTAAGTTACACATCTGCTGACACATGTCTACCTCTTATAGCCACTGTACGTAAATCGGTTCAAAACAAAATATTTTCCAATTAAAACACTTTTTCGAATGATAGATTATAGTGTAAGAAACCCTGGGAAAGTCGAATACGATAATCTCACATCATTCAATTATCATGTCGATGACAGTTCAAGACGGCAACTGGGTCTCAACACGAGTTAGGATATCGGTAAGAAGAGGCAGTGACCTTTGTTTAGTGAGCCACACTAAGGCCTGATTTACGTGCCATACAGGACGTATCGCATTGGCGAAGAGTCGCACTCGCACTCAAATCGCTCGCGCGCGCCGAATTTTTTAGAATGCGTTCCAATTCGGTTTTTTCTCCAGCATGGGAACAACTAATATTAAACCAGCTTCTTGTCCACTTGTTCTTTGCATATTGTACCTTTATGACTTCTTATATTAGCGGCAGTTTATCTAAATCGGAATTCAATGACTACTGCAGTTTAGCATGGAAGGCAGTGACTGCAATCATTGTCTGTGCCATTATCCTTGCAACGATTGAAGCCTATGAACTACAGTCATTGTGTGAAAAACGAACGCATTGGTTTTGGCAGAAGCTTAGCCGCTCTTTAACACTTGTAAAATCAACGAAACCGTCTCTGATTAGAAGTCACCTCAAATATTGCCTTACGCTCATTATCTCTCTCGGGTTTATGTTTCCTCAACTGCAAATTTCCCGTTTGAGTTTTACATTCTTGACAGTTGTGCCAGCTCGGCTCATGCAACTACTTGTGCCTGGTAATCGTAAATCGGTGTTTCTTCTTTTGCTCTTTGATTTCGCCTGTCTGTACTTACTGAACATTATTCCGCTTTTTCAGCAATACATAAACGGACATAGTTGCAACCGATTTGAATATTTTTTTGAGAATTATTGGCGTATTTTACCGATATTTGACTTTTATTCTTCTTTCAGTTTCACTTTGATAGCTAAAGCCAAACCAGAAATACCTGCATCTGTAGAATTCATTTTCCCAATAAGCTTCATGAATGAAAACAGAGCTTTACAGCCTTCAGATTTCGGAAATTTGTGTTTATATTTGCACATGTTGTTTAGTATTGACACTGACATATACAACTGCATGAAAGAAATATACCTTTTGGACACCATGCTGATAGGAGGATTTACGGTTGTGCTTCTTCAACTTTGCCCCATAGCATTCGACCAATTTTCTTGTTTGAGTGCGTTTGTGTTCAATATTGTGGTGTATTTTCATCTTGACAGAATACCGCTATTTTTGTTCACCAATAAATTTTTCAAAAAGAAGATGGTGCGCAAAATTTTTGCACCACTCTTTACAAAGATTGAACAGCAACTTTTGAAGGAATCAAATTCACTGGTGACTTTGTGTATTCTCTGTACTGCATTCATCAGAATAGAAATTGCTGATGAAAAGATGTCACTGAGCACTGTGCTCATATTTGTGCTATTTGTAACAAGACTGCAACATTTTATGAGAGGATCTTTTGTTGCCTTATTGGCGTTACCATTCGATTTTGCAATTTCGTCGTTTTTGTCAACTACTTTGAATGAATTTTTCAATACCCTATCAACTTCATATCTGCCTTATTTCATGACGATTTCTATTGGTAGTGTTTTTATTTCTAGGATAGCATTGTTCGAAATGTTAGTGATTGGTCGAATAATTCAGACAATATCCAACAAGAAGACGACATTTTCAATCACAATTTTATCAAGTAAATGTCGGTTTGTTGTAGAAAGGCACATATTCTTAGATCTGGATAATTCGTTCAGGTGCAAATCCTATATGACTGTTGTAATACAATACGACGACTTAAGTAACGATTTTTCCTTGACCAGCTTTCAATTGACAGAACATTCTTCAAATGTGATCATGTTGCACTTCACAGAATGGAAAACGGCGTCATCATTGTACGAAACCTTCACGAATGCAATTGTCGAGTTTCTGTATGAGTTGGACTTATTTGTGCTGGCATCAGACAACAGCGGCATTTTCTCGGAAAAGAATTCCCTGACAAGCCTAAGCCTAAATACCAGTGACGATCTTGTTCAGATCGTTTGCCAAGACTCGGAACCTTTATTAATGCAAAAACAACTATTTATTGACAGCAGTGCTGTATTTTCAGCAATGATGAAACACGATACAATGGAAAAACGAACAAATTGCATTCTAGTGGATGATATTGATTTTGATACAATGCGAGAACTGATTAGATTTCTATCCCATGGGACGATTCGACATTTAGATTTGTTAGCCGTTCGGTTATTCGTAGCCGCAGACAAGTACGAAATGGGCAAATTAATGAAAGTTTGCGAAACTTTTTTGTGTGAGACGATTAATCGGTCAAATTTTGTGAACATACATGCATTTTCTGACCTTTACAATGCTGAGCGATTGAAACGATGCGTGCTCGATTTCATTAACAGAGAGTTTTTTGACTTGTTGAGTTAGCTGTGTTTGCAGTTGCAGTCAGTGAATGAATATGGTTAGGGCAAATAAAAGTGACTTTACCCGCCGACAGCAGGTCTGAAGGTGAATTAAATAATGGGACGCGGATCATAGCAGTGTGCCGACTGGTTGACCAGTACAGTAACTATCGGTTATAAGCAGGGTTATCAGACATCCAAAGTGCCAAAGGAGCAAGTTCGAAATTAATAAATTGGCGCCAAATTTTGAATTTGGCGCTAAAGGCACCTGCGCACGCAGCGCGTAATTTCGTGAGCATTTGGGTGAGCACTCACCCAAATGCAAGCGCTTACGGCTGGGGGGACTGGGGAAGTGCCCCCCAGCGGGGGTCCAGGGGAAATTTTGAAATTTTAACATGGTTTACATGAAAAATTAGAGCATTTCCAGCATCATTTACTCCTTTAAAATTAGAGTAACAAACAATTGCAGCAATTTTTAATAATTTTAAAAAATTATGTGGTAAAGAAGCAAAAGGAGCAAGTTCTATTTTAGGGAGCAAACAAATCTCCAAAAGAGCATGTCTGGTAACAGAACATAGATGTACTTGGGGTCCGAGATCGGGGGAGGAGTCGGAAATCCAAGACCCAAAATCCGAGGGGGGTCGGAAATCCACATCCTAAAATCCCAGGGAGATTGGAAAGTCTAAAAATTAGCGTAAGTAAATTTGGCAAAATTACGGTATTTTGGCATATACACTATTATGCCAAATCACAAAATATTTCTTCAAGAGAAATTTGAAATGGTGGGCGAACCGAAATCTGAATCAGCTTTGAGCAAGTCCTTGCAGCACTGTTCGATTCCGCCTAAGGAATCGCAGTTAGTCCAGGAGACAATCTGCCGAAGTATTGCATCAAAAAGTTTTGCAGCTTCGTTCGATGTCGTTGACAGAGGCAAATGTGAGTCTTTCCATGCCTAAACGACTTTTCATTTCATTGCTTGAAGGAACGATCCCATTAGACACAGAATGCCTACGGTTTTGGCTGTAGTGGGTGTGGTTTGGTTGCGGTTATGACCCGTTTCTCTTTTGTAGCATTGCCTCATTAGGATGTTCATATTAGAAATAGCAGCAACTATACCTGTAACCAGGTGGGTTCAGTTACATATTGCCCCCCTAGAGGGACCCGTTATGAGGCTAGCTACATGCACCCCTCCCTCCTCGCGATCGGACCGAACAAGCACTGGATAGAATGGTCCTCGGCCGCGAAGCGGCCGCTAACAGGTAAGAGTTCCTCCATATCATTCGGCCGAAGGCTAAAAGTTTTTTGAATTTCGCGCCAAAATCCCGACACGAAGTACCGTACGTCGGCGACCCACCCCCTCTCCGGTCGCCAGCATGTAGATGACCTCGGACCAGCGTTACAGGTATGGCAGCAACATATGCTGCGCACATACCTGTAACTCTGGAGTCTGAGGCTGACTACCCCTTGGCAACTGTGCGAGAGAGGAGCGTACCGACCATATACTTTCCATGTCAGAGTTTGGCGCAAAAATTGAAAAAGTCTAAAAAATTTCGCCACTACGTGGCGAAAAGATTTTTTTCGCCCAAGGTCCATTCTCTGCAGTGCTTGTAGGATCTTCAGCCAGAGGGGGTGGAGTAGCTTCCTGCACCCTGGGTCGTGGTAAGAGGGAGGTGGGCCTTCGATAATGGCTCATGCAAGACATCAGATATTTTCCGATTCGCAAAACATTTAGGCAAAAGTACGGTACCTACAGTACCCACCCCCAGCGACAGATCAGATATGACTGTATTTGAATATTGATTCATTGGTTGAGTGCAGCAGAGACATACGCAGGGTTGAATCGCTGAAGAAACCCTTTCTGATTTTGAGACTAAAAAGAATGGTTCCATTTTTATTTTTTTCGAAAAACCGCCCTTGTTGCCGATCCTGCGCACGCTTCTTTTTAGGGATAATAAAAAATGATCCAGTATTGACTGAGAATATTGACATTGTCTTATGCCACTGATGAATAAGTTTTTACACTGGCTGCAAGACGCTGTTCATAATCTGTCCGGTCACATGTCCAACACAAGACGTGCCAAGGGGCTGTCCACAAATTA